>MU226106.1:2242590-2311575 GCA_018584345.1 Thuja plicata
GATATGCATGGAACATATCCAGTTATTATATTGCTTCAACATTTCTTTGTTTCATTCACCGCATATACCAACTAGGGCATCGACCAAGAAGAAACTTTAACACTCTGCACGGTTCCGAGTGTTTGGTATATGCACAAACATTACCCTAACTTGTCTTTCAACCCATGACATTGGAAATATCATGGAGAAATTACAAGTTAGGGCTAGACTTCATATCAGAGCCAAAGATAATGGGTTTTGAATCCTGGTCTGACAGAGTCCAAGTAAATTTAAAACAAAACTAGATAAACAAAATCAAATGGATTTAATCATGTGACGGCAACAGTCAAAGGTATTTTTTTATTCCACACCGACTGTGTAAGATGAAGACCAGTTAATTAAATGACAGCTAACTGTGAATGCATCAAAGGGATTTAAAATGAGATGTTAATGCTTCTACTAGTTTCGTAACACACAACATATAGACTATTCAACCACATACCTGATGTTGTAGATACATAATGAATCTTACAGCCACATATGCCAAATAGATTAACAGGGTTGTTAAATCCCTCTGTTCATTAACATGTTGATAACATAAAAAGATGGAATATGCCATTAACCTTGGGTGTTGGATATGCTGCTAGCGTAGGGTCTGGCTCTTCACGATCTGGAATAAGCTCCATTCCTATATCCCTTGGTGTGTAGCTTAGAAGATGGAAATCCTTCACGCACTGTAGTCCTCCTTCGCGCATAGTAACACTTCATATAATTTTCCTGTAAAAATGAAATGAGAATTGAAATCTTTTTTTTTAAGTTATATGCCCGTCTTTGTCAATATTTTGACCGACATGGTATTGGTCAAAATATCTACCAACACGGGCATGGATTAAAAAAAAACAATTTTTTCCTTCTATAATCCGACCAACCTAAACCTTTTTAATTAATGGTCAATAAATTTGGTAGAAAAATGAGGTCAAATGTACTAGTGAGCACTCTTCGTTCTTTTTGTGAAAAGTGAGGAGCCTTACCAATAGATAAATATTTGGCTATGTCTGCATACCAAGGGCTATTATTAGATATGGAAAACATGTTCTCATCTAGAAAGGTATCTTCAATGGCTACAGGATCATCTGTCACTTGTAGATGGCATAGGAAATCAGCCACCACATTAGCTTTCCTAGGTTTATCAATAATAGTGATGTCAAATTCTTGCATTAATAGAAACCACCTTGCTAGCCTCCCTGTAAAAAAAGGTTTACTCATGAGATATTTGATGGTTGCATGATCTGTATGGATGAAAATTCCATATCCTATGATTTAATTCTTGAACTTATTGAGGGCATAAATCATTGCTAACATATCTTTTTCAATGACAGTATAGTTGAATTCATCTCCTTGGAGATTCTAGCTAACATAATAGATGACATGCTTAATTAAGCCTTCCTTATGTCCTAAGAATGCTCCTACAGTATAGTCTGAAGCATCTGTATGAATATGGAATGGTAATGACCAATTAGGTCATCTTAACACAAGATCTTGAGTTATATTTTTGTTAAGGCTTTAAAATGCTTTGTCATAATCTAATGTCCATTCAAACTCAGATTCTTTCTTCAAAATATTTTATAATGGTGCGAATGTCAAAAATTTGACTAAAATCTTTAATGAATCTCCTATAGTGGCCAGCGTGTCCTAAGGAATTTCTTACTTCCTTATGTTTTGTAGGAACAAGAAGGTTGGAAATTACCTCAAAAATGTAGGCATTTCCAAATGGATTAATAATTAGGTACAACTCCCATACTCATAGATTAGACATCTTCACTAAGAAATTATCTATCCTATGGAAAGTTTCATTTAATTTTTCAACCCATGGATGTAAGCTTGAAATGGTTATGCAAAATATATGCACTAAGTTCCATTGTAGTCATGCTAACTATTGCTTGTAAAGAAAAGCTACAGGAAAGTAAGTACTTGGAAGTAAACCTGCCTGAATCCTATCTACTAAAGCATAACTAATCATAAAGACTAACTAAGTTCAAGTTTACTAGGCAGGAACTACTTTTCCCACTTTGGTTGTAGGAACATACATGGGAATTGTCTTCGTGTGGCTATAGGAACAAACAAAGAACTAAACAGTAACTATGAAAATAGTAAAATAAAAAGGATCACTCACCAAGTGGGCCCTCTTGGGTGAGTGAATCAAATTTATTTGACACAATATATACTCAGAATAACCATTGCTTTATTTATTCATATAACTAAACTTGATTACACATAGTATCTTGAAACTGGAAACTATATTGTTGAAAACAATTACATCGGTATCAACCTAGTGTTGATTGATTTTCTCCTCTTTAGCTTACCCCCGAAGGGTACTTCAACAACTTATTTATACTAATATTTATAACTAACTAACTTTAACTTACTGACCACTTCAAAAAATAAGTGGATGCAGTTATTACATTAAAGCATAAATGAGAAAATTTCTCAACAAGGTAGAAACAGTCTTCTTATCCATGGGAGAATATAGGACAGTTGATTCCTAGATTTTTTGTATATTAAAACATTAATAACTAATCCAACCAAGAATTATTCAAATCAGTTGGGTCTTCAATGATTCCCTCACTTCTCTCTCCATATTGAATGACTCAGTCCAAGAACTTGATGAGATCCACTGAATTTCTTCTTGTTCGTTCTTCCTTGTTGACATGTTCCTGCAATGAGGGGTTAGGAGCACAAAACATGAAGATACATTCATTTCCACATTACATTAATTCATTAAATCTTATATCTCATAAATATACATACGTCACATGGTGGAAGGAAAATAACCTACTTTGTTGCAAAAACCCATTACGCTTCAATCATTCACACGGGAATAATATAAAGATAACTAAGGTTCAAAAACATCAAGTATTTTTCTAAAAGAATATATAATTCCATAGCTACATGACCATAAAATACTATTAATATTGTTCAAATTCTTGGACCTATAATAGTAAAAGGGTCTTAAAACACCATAAAAATTATAATAGTTTTAATACAAAGTAGCAAAAACATAGATAAGCTTGGCCATTAGTTTGGCCCATCAAGGAGATTACCGAGGAAAAGGTAAGAGAAGCACAAAAAAATACAATGTTCATATAAATTATTGAGAAAGTCTTAGAGAAAGATAAGGAGAGATATTTCATGACACTAGCTCAACTAGGGGTCAAACTACCTCACGATTATGACACCTCAAAATTAAAACAAGATGACAATGATGTCAATCGCTTAGGAGTCCTAACTAAACATATTCAATCACTCCAAATGCAGTTGGATAATATACAAAAGGTAAATGCACCAAAAAAATACATCATTGAGGGTATTTTCCCCTTTCCCTTTGATAAAAGTTTAGTTATGATACCTTTCTCCCCTAATGTGGTATTTCTAAAGTATGATAAATACATGGGTACAAGTAACCCTCAAGACCACACTAGAGAATTTCTCACTTTAAGAATGTAATTCTTACACGAGCCTACATACATAATGAGGTTATTTCCTAGAATCTTAGGAAGCCAAGCTATGGAGTGGTTTTCAAAACTGCCACTAGGAATCAAAACATTTGAATAATTGGTATCCAAGTTTATGACTCAATACTCATACAATATTGAGCATGAGGTAACCATGCTAGATCTATGCAACACAAAACAAAGAAATGGGGAAATATTCTTAAGTTTATTACAACGTTGGAGAAAGATCTTTGCTAAATACCCAAGAGATATACCTAAAAAGGAAAAGATGGACATCTTTATCAATAACCTAAATAGTCAAATGAATTATTGGCTACAACTTCAGTGACCTCCATCCTTTGGAAAGGTGATTGAAAATAGTTTCAAAATCAAAGAAGCTTTGGTTAAAAAGGGTGAACAAAAGATATAGAAAGATAACAAAGGATTTTGAAAAACCAACAACTATAATTTTAACAAAAACCCTTCAACCAATATGAACAATTACAAACCAAAGTTTTGGATGAAGAACAATAATAAAAATCTAGTGAATGATGGATTTATGGAAGCAAACAATCTCAAACCTAAGTCATTCCATATTTTTACTAGTTCCACCTAGAAAGCCAATAACATAAATCCTCCCAAGAACAACTCATTAAACAATAACAACAACTCATTCAAGACCAGAATTTTATGTTTAAGCTTTCCTCGGAAAGGCTTTACGAAAACAAGTGGTTTTTTATGGCCTGCAAAAACGATCGGCTCTTAGATTTCAAAGATATTCTGGCGCAGGAGGAGCAGACCCTTGAAATGGGAGGCAACATTCTCCGCATTGAGCTTGATAACATCGACGAGGCTTTCACTTCTAATGCATTGGTGACTCATTACAACAAAGAAACTGGCATATGGGGTTTCATGGAAAGAATGAAAGGTGAGCGTGACGAGCAAATATCCAAACAATTTGTCTCTTCCTGGAACAATAGGAGTGTCTCAGTTGAGGGCATCCACTTCCACCTGAATGAAGAGATCATAGCCAAGGCAATAGGGCTCCCTATGGTGGGGAGGAAATACAAAAAGACTAGTCAGACTGCTGAACCTACTAGCCTCAAACAATTTTTCAAGGATGGTGAGCTGCCGGTGAGAAAACATGGGGGATTCAACAGAGAGGAGTTGTCAAAATTCTAGCCAAAAATTTGTCTCATTGTGATGAAGTAATTCATGCTATAAGGTAAGTTCACTATGTTTTACAACTACCACTTACCGTTCTTGAATCATATTAGGAACAAGGATTTAATTTCCATTCCTTTCTATCTTCTGCATTCCATAGAGAGTAATGTCCTTGATATTAAAGGCAACCTCGATAGAGATATCCTCCATCAAGACCTCCTCCTCTGCCTCTACCAGTTTCACAAAGCTATCTACCCGGCACCCCAACCCCCTCTAATTATCCAGATGATGCCCCAAGAGGAGCCCCTGGCCAAAACTAAAAAGACCACCCATTCCTCCTCCCAGTCCATCTATATCACCCAGGAGCCGGTGCTGGCTGATAAAAAGGGTACAACCCACAAAACAAATGTTAAAAACCCTCTTAGTAGGAAGGAGGGTCAGGAGGAGTCGTATGTCTTTGAGTCTGTGGAGTACAAAGAGGGGAAATAAGCTGACAGCACTGCTGAGATGGATTATAGGCCCAAAAAATGAAAAATGATGGAGAGCCAAGTTAATCTGGAGGTGGACTTAAGTGGCTCAGGTCATTGAAGGTCAAATAGAATTGCCAAGGAATAGTGTAAAATTAGGATGATGGAAACGGCCTCTAAAGAGCTTCCCCTATCTGAAAATGACTCCCACTCCACTGAGTCCAAGAATGGTCCCTCAGATAGCTATATGATTCCCCCTAGGAATGGTAACACTCCTCTGCCCAACCTCCAGCAAACCATGGAAACCCCCAATAACCCTACCCCACCCCCAAGTCCTCCTCAAGAGCCCCATACCACGGCCATGGAGGACAAAAACAAATTTACAGGCACCCTCAAAAGGAGGTTCTTGAATTTGGACAAGGATATTGAGGAGATTAAGAAGAATATGTAGGACCTAATGAACCATTGCATGAGGACCAACAAATTTTCCCTAAAGGTCATGCATGCTTCGGCTATGACCCTCTATAATGTGCAGGAAAAGCTGGTGGGTGGCAGGCTGGAAGCGGATGAGGACAAAAAAGATTTTTTCCTATTTCTGCAAGAGGAGTGGGCTAGGACCCTACTGTGTAAATAGCTAGGTGTGAAGAAATAATCTCTGGTGTCCATGTTTTGGTTAATTTTGGCTAGGATTGGCCCTTGGATCCCCTGTTTTGCGGTTTGAGATAATGTTAGTTTTTATATATTCTTGTGTAGCCCTGCGTGGCTTATAACTGATACTTTTTATGCTACTATTTGTCTTAAGTACTCTGGTTTAATCCTGTGGATTAGTACTATGATTTATGTTTTTGATAGGGGCAGAGTTAGATTTGGTGATTATGTTGTTAAAATGTTATACCTTCTTTGACTAGTTCCATTAATATGTTGTTAATGTGCTACTAGTCCTCTATTCCACGGGCTAGAACCCTCTTGCTGCTTTATCTATAAAAAACAATAACAACAACTCATTCAACAACAAAAAAAATCAAGGGAACAATCAACCCAAACCCTCATTCATGTCTCAATTCACTTCACCATGAAGGAAATTCAAACCCTTGGGTGAACCTCTTGAAAAAGCTTTAAGAAAACTCATTGCTAATAAAATCATAGCTTTATCAAATTCAAGTGGTTTTGAACCTCAATTCAAACCCTCATGGTGGAATGATTACTACCATTGTGAATATCATAGAAATAAAGGACATAATATGGATGAGTGTATGTGGTTACAATATGTGGTTTAAGACCTCATTGATAATGGTATCATTGATGTGGAAGGACCTACCAATAATGAAGATCATGCTGCATTCAAAACTCCCTTTTTAAATCATGAGAAAGGTGAATCTTGAAAAACCAATCAATACAGAAAAAAGGGAGACCACAAAGTAAATTTTTCTCATACATATGACAATACAATCAATTCTCTATCTAGTTATGAGAGCACCATCAATGTCATGTGGTATATACAAACAAAACAAAGAGCCTACCAATATCATTACTAGGGGGCAAGCATCAAAATTTACTTTATCAAAAAATTCCAACACCATAACTAGACCTAATATTCCATTTTTCTACCAAATAAATACAATTTAATGGATCAACTTCAGAAAAATCCTGCACAAATATCAATCTTGGAGTTGTTAAATCTTTCACCCACACATTAAGAAATTCTAGAAAAAGATTTGGTAGATACAATGGTTCCTAACAATCTATATGTGGACCAATTTCAAAATATGGTTAGTCATCTTATTGTGCCGCATTTCTTATCTGTTTCTGAGCAATATTACATGTCCCTCAATCATCCACAAAATCTTTCCTTGCATATTGAAGTCCTAATCTAAAAGTATAGGGTCAAGAGAGTCTTGATAGATAGAGAGGTTGGCCAAAATATCTATACTTTAAATCTTGTGAAAGCCTTGGGATGCTCTGAAGAGGCAGTGGATGCTAAGAGAAAAATAATCATCAAAGCACATGATGATGAAGAGAGATCTTCCAAAGGAACGGTCATCCTACCCATTTGAGTAGGACCTATTCAGAAAGAAATAGTTTATCAGGTACTTGATCTCAAATTGACCTACAAAATATTGTTGGGAAGGCCATATATTCACAAAATGCAAGTTTTTTAGTCAACCTATCATCAATTTCCAAAGTTTCCTTATCTTGAATACGAAATAACAATCATCTACCAAAGCTTTTTCTAGGATTTCTTTATGCGTGGGTGAAAGATTTAACAACTCCAAGATTGATATTTGTGCAGGATTTTCCTAAATTTGATCCATTAAATTGTATTTATTTGGTAGAAAAGATGGAATATTAGGTCTTTTTATGGTGTTGGAAGTTCATGGTAAAGTAACTTTTGATGCTTTCCCCCTAGTAACGACATTGACGGGCTCTTTGTTTTGTTTGTCTTTTACCACTATGACATTGATGGTGTTCTCATAAATAGATAGAGAATTGATTGTATTGTCATATGTATGAGAAAAATTACTTTCTGGTCTCCATTTTTGTTGTATTGATTGGTTTTTGAATATTCACCCTAATGATTTAGAAAGGGAGTTTTGAATGCAGCATGATCTTCATTATTGGTAGGAAAGTTTACTATCATCAATGTTAGTAAAGGGAGAGGTGTTCTTCATAATCCTAATCATGGGAAGGAAGGTTTTATTTCTAATTCTTTTGGGACTCAAGGTAGTGGTCTGGATCAAGCTAGGGATGCTGGGAAGAATTGGGCATCACTCTTAACTGGGTTTTCACTCAGTTGACTACTTTGAATTATAGCCATGTTCATCTAGCTGCAAGAACTCAAATTATGGAATCTATTGGATTGGGTGTTGATAAATCTTTCTTAGATTTCCTTAATGATCTCACTATGGCTATGAATAAGGAAGATGGGATCTTTGAATCTTATGACTCTAAATTTTTGTTGTGAATGATAATATATCTAAGTGGGATATGGTTTTGGTCAGTATGGAGTCGAGAGTCTCCATCCTTGATTAGAGGATTTCCGCTATGGAGAATACACTTAGGAGAATTGGTGACCAGAGAAGTAAGATTCTTTAGGCTTCTATGGACCAAGTTAATATTTTGATCAATAATTTGGAGCATAATAATGCTAATGATCTAGTTCTGACCCACGATGAAGCTAAAGGGCCTAGAATAAGGATGAGAGATAGCCCAAGGAGAAATTATAACACGAATGATAAAGATATTGAAGATATCAAAGCATTTTTTATCAATATGGAACTGTTGGTTTCAAAATTTGCTGACCTTTTGAACAATCTTGGGTGACTTTGTGCTCGAGCGCTTTTTCCTTTGGTTGTGGGAGCCTCCGGCTATCCCTATCTCTAGCATGTTGGCTTTTTGTTTCCTGCCAACTGGCTCTCTTTTGTTGTCCCTTTCTTCTCTACATGTTCTTTGTTTGTCTCTTCTTTTCCTATTCGATGGATTTTATTGGTGCTTATTGTAATATCTTTTAGTTCTCTTGTACAAGGTTTGGGTCCTTTCAAAACCTTTTTTTTCTTTTAAATAGAAAAATCAATGGATATCTTAACCCGTTCCAATATTGCAATAAAATCAAACCGGTTACAGTTCTTTTGTTCCACACATTAATGAGGCTTCTACATCTAATTCACATTCACAACAAGCTAAGGAGGAAACTCCTAGGATAAGTTCATCATGCCAAGAGAAAGAAAAAGAAAAATATGAAGGTCACTAGTTCAAAAACTAACAATGATAATGCATCCCTATCAAATAAGGGTAAAGAATGAGTTATTCTCTTACATTCCAAAAAGAAATATCTTGAATCCTCCAATACCAATATCCTTATTCAAGAAGATAAAGATTAAAAAATTACTAGTTTGGAAAAGGGGAAAGCAAAAGAGACCCATTACCAAAAAAATGGATACTCTAATGAACATTTTTGAGAAGAAATTAAAAATCCTTCATAAAGGAGTACAAGAATATTCCTTATTCATGGTAGACCTACCAATTTCTCCAAAATATCATGGAAAACCTTTGGTTGTACCAAATTAGACACTTCCTCGTAAATTTAATGATAATTTTTTCAGGGTTGCTACATCAGCTGGAATAGAAGAATACAATAATGTCCTAAACTAGCTATACAAAGATGAAGAGGGAAAAAATGAAAGGGTGCAAAAATTAGTATTCTCACACGTCAATATGGGAAAGGATTTAAAATTATGCATAAAATGGGTTACCAAGGAACGGGACCTTTAGGCAAAAGAAATAAAGGGTTATTGGAACCTACACAACCCATATGGAGGTCTAGTGAAGAAAAATTAGGAAGAGGGTATCTTGAGCAAGGTCATAATCAAAATAATTCTTCTCGTTCTTATGAACACATCAATATGTTAGTTTTAGAAAGTGAGGATGACTCAAATGAATATGAATGGGATTCATTATCTGAGGCATATTTTCATGATAAAGAGATTGATGGTATCCATTCTTATACAACTACATCAAATGAAACTCCAAATACAAGTCAATAATGGGTAGGAGAGGCTTATGTACCCTCATTATTAGAAGAATCTAGCTATAGGTTTAATGTTCAATAGTTTTTCCTGCAAGCAACTCAAGAGGAATCTAGTGAGGAAGATTTTGATCCTAGCTCTATGGACCATCTCAAAGAAACACATGTCATAGATCTAAGTGATATAATGTAGGTACCTACAAACAAAATCATGGAACTAACTCCAATAGACCCAAGCTTTCCAAACGACCCTTTATCTCTTGTTCATCCCAAATTAATTAATTGGGAACAACTTGACACAAGTGACATACTGACACTCCAAGATGACCATTCATTATCCATATACCTAAATGTGGTTGAGCTTCCTCCACCAATGAATCATCTCAAGAGGAAGAAATGGGGGAAGTGCCAAGTTTCTTAGTCAACAAAGGAAAAAGGAAGAAAAAAATGAAAGATCTAGTGGTGAAAACCATCCTTTGGAAGTAGTAGATCTGCAAACAGTAAAAATAAATAACATATCCAAAGGTGGAAACCCAATTGAGACACTTTCAGATGAGAGACTTGTCACTTTACCTTACCATTATGAAGAAATATCAGCTATATTGATAGAGCCAATAGAAAAGAGAAACATTGGAACAGAGGCAAAACCAAAGATCGTCAATCTAGCCACATCTTTGTCCATTAAAGAAAGGGAACAATTCATTGAATTTTTCAAAGAAAGACAAGTGGATTTTGCATGGTCATATGTTGATATGTCAGGATTAGATCCTAATCTAATAATGCACCATCTTAACATAGCTCCAGGGTTCAAACCAATAAAGCGGAAGTTAAGAAATATGAATCCACATGTAGCCTTATTGGTTAAAGGAAAGTTGAATAAACTCTTAGACACTGGGCTTATAAGGCCTATTGCATATGCAACATGGATCTCCAATATAGTACTAGTTTCCAAAATAGATACAAGCATAAGGATTTGTACATATTTTTGGGATTTAAATAAAGCATGTCCCAAGGATGATTCCCCTCTTCCTAACATTGATACTATAGTAGACCTCACAGCACAATATTCCATGTTCTCCTAAATGGATGGATTTAGTGGATACAATCAGATAAAGATAGCTCCACAAGATCAAGATAAAATGGATTTTATATGTGCATGGGGTACTTTCTATTGGAATGTAATACCATTTGGCCTTAAAAATGTTGGGGCTACATACCATAGGGAAATAAAAACCATCTTCCATGATATGATGCACACATTCATGGAGGACTATGTGGATGATATTATTGCAAAATATTATACCATTATGGAACATCTACCCGTACTTGACAAAATCTTTACAAGATTGGAACAATTCAACATGAGACTAAATCCCAAAAAAGTATGCTTTTGGCATTCAATCAAGAAAATTTTTAGGGTACATTGTGTCAACAAAAGGAATAGAGGTGGATCTCTCTAAAGTTAAAGCTATTATAGAAATGGGAGCACCAAGTAATATTATCCAATTAGGATCTTTTCAAGGAAGGATACAATCTATCAGAAGGTTCATATCACAATTGGTAGAAAAATGTCATTGTTTTACCCAATTGTTACATAAGGACATCCTATTTCAATGGGATAACAAATGTGAAGAAGTCTTTGCTCTGTTAAAGTAATATTTGACAAATCCTCCTTTTCTAATGGCTCCAATACCAGGAAAAAAAAATTTCCTATACATATTCGCAATAGAAAAATCATTAGGGGTTTTATTAGCACAAGAGGATGACAAAGGAAAACAAAAAGCAATGTACTATATTAGTAGAACATTGGTAAAATATGAGCTCAATTATACATGTGCAGAAAGAGTGTGCTTAACAGTAATCTTTATTTCTCAAAAGCTACAACATTATATGCTAGCGCATAAAATCGGGCTCATTGCTAAAATAGATCCACTAAAATACCTTCTTAGAAAATCAACTCTCACAGAAAGGCTAGCCAAATGGGGTATGATATTAAGTTAGTTTGATATTGAGTATGTGGATCATAAATCTATCAAAGGACAAGTCATAGCATATCAGTTAGCCAAATCACCAATCTCAAGTAAATAACCTATTCAAGTAGAATTTATAGATGCAATCATTCTCATCACTGAACCATAAACATGGAAATTATACTTTGACGAGTCATATACTCAACATGGCTTGGGGGGAGGAGTTATTTTTATTACACCATAAGGTTTAAAAATCCCAAAATAATTCAAAATTTTATTCCCATGCACCAATAATATAGCAGGGTATGAAGTACTTGTGATAGGACTCAAAATAGCTTTGGAATGGAGAATTACAAAAATACAAATCTATTGGTGATTCTCAATTAGTCATTGATCAAATTAATAATAAATACCAAACTAAGGATGAAAATCTTGTTCCTTGCAAAAGGATGATTGATGACTTTAAAAATTATTTTTTCTTGATCACATTCGAACAAATACCTAGAGCAAAGAATAAAGAAGTTGATGCCATGGAGACACTAGCCTCACTTTTGGAAATACCTAATCAAAATGACCAATATGAGTTCTTGGTGGAGGAATTGGTAAAACCCGCATACAACCATCCCAATTCCCAAATCATTTTCCTACTAGTGGATCATGAATCTACTTAGTATGGTCCTATTTACACCTATCTCAGAAATAGCACCTTACCCTTGGATCAATCCTAAAATGAGAAAAGAAATCTTATACGCAAATCCTCTCATTTCACCCTTATTGTTGACACGTTGTATTGCAAAGGTCTTGATAGAATGTTACTTAGATGTCTAGAGAGTTAGGAATCTGAAAATGCCTTACAAGATGTTCACGGGAGAATTTGTGGGTCACACTCGAGTGGGTTTACCTTAGCTAAGAAACTTGTTTGGATGGGTTATTATTGGCCAATAATGGAAAAGGATGCATGCCAATTTGTCAAGATCTTTCAAAAGTTCCAATACCATGGGAACCTGATACATGTGTCAGGAAGGGAATTATATCCATTAACCACATTGTGGCCCTTTTTTCAATGGGGTTTTGATTTGATAGGGATGATATATCCTCCTTCTTCCAATGGTCACAAATATATTATCACTATAACTGAATACTTTACAAAATGGGTGGAAGTTGTACCCTTATAAACTGCAACTGGAAAGAAAATTTCCATGTTTAATCTAGATCACATCATTTTTAAATATGGTATTCCATATGCACTTATCACAGATAATGGGAGGAAATTCAAAAATAAGGAGATTAAAGAGTTATGTGAAAATTTCCATATTACTCAACATTTCTATTCCATTTATTATCCTCAAGGAAATGGACAATAAAAATATTCTAACAAGAATATTCTTAAAATTCTTAAGAAAATAGTGGATGATTCAGGTAGGGATTGGCACATACAATTGAATCTAACACTTTGGGCTTATAGGACCAGCATAAGAATACCTACCAGAGCCACACCCTTTTCTTTAATATATGGAGCTGAAGTCATTTTACCTTTGGAGGTAGAAATTACATCCCTTAGAGTTTATCTACATGGAATACTAACATATGAAGAGTATAGAGTTTCCAGGTTGCAAGAACTATAATTACTTGAATAACATCAACATCAATCCTATGATCATCTCAAAGTCTACCAAAAGAGGATGTCTAGGAATTATAACAAAAAGATCAAAACCTAGAGAGTTCCAAGATGGTGATCTCATCCTAAGAGAGAACCTACTAAATCAATTAGAAAGAGAAAAGAAAGGGAAATTTGAGGAAAATTGGATAGGACCCTTTATAATCACATCATCCTATGACACAAGAACCTACAAACTAGCCACATGTCATGGGGATGAATATGAAAATCCCATTAACAACATTCATCTTAAGAGGTTCTATACATGATCAGTTCATAGAGTATCACGTCAAAGAGTATCAGATAAGAGAGTATCAATTTTTACAATAAAAGAGAACCTAAACAAGACATCAAAAATGGTATATATCGATCCTGAATAAAAGCAAAAATAATGGAAAAAAAAAAAAAATACAAAAAATTTGAAAAAGATAAAAGTGCCTTGGTGAAAACCTAGCAATAGGCACCTTGGTAGCAAAAAAAAAAAAAATGATAAAATTGCAATAAATCCTAGTGAAAACTTGCAAAACATGCACTACTTGATCCAAGTTGAGCTCCTTTATCTATCAAGCATTGCATTTCTATTTTCCGTCATCCTTGTATATATCCAACTACATTTCATCATTTGTACATAGTCATAATAAAACCCCAAAATTTGCATAGAATTGTCCTCCAAGCAAGCTTTTTATCATGGTTTGGAATTGTCTTAGTCCATTATCATTGTCAAAATCCAAACTAGGGGTACACATCTGATCATCATGAGATCATCATTGAAACATAAACAAGCATAACACAAATATTCTTCACCAAGATCAAAAAAATAGGACAGTTGAACTTTTAAATCAATCCAAATCTTAAAAATTTAAAACATCCAATTTTTAAACCATTATCAAACATCAACATCAAATAAAACAATGTGAACAAAATCAAACTAGAAGAAGATAGTTTTGAAATCATTTAAACTTTTGGATCGAATAACAATAGCTAAGAGATTCAAATGTATGATTCTTGATTTTTTAGATCATGTCTTTTTAGCAACTCAATAATGTACAGGGCTAGAGGACCAATGATGAAGCATGGTATTTTCTTGGTTTTCTATTTGTAGGAACGATTCAAAAATGTATGAAAATTAGTCTTATGACATGATCATCAAAGAATCATCAAGGAAATTGGTAAATGGGAGGGATTAATTCTTTGTTTGTTTATGCAAAAGGATATTTAGGCCATTTAGGTAATTCATACCTTAATACCTAGATTCACTTGCAATATTGAATCTAAGGAAATCGGTATTCATACTCCCATGGTTTAAAAATATAACCAGTGAGGGTTGTATCAATTTAAATGATTCCCAAAACCTCAATAATGATAGTAGTCACATTGAGTCTAATGAAAGAAGTATTCATACCATCATGGTTTGCAAATATAACCAGTGAGTGTTGTACCGATTTTAAAATGATCTACCAAAAATCTCAATGATGATACTTACAAAAATAGAGATCCGTTTGACAACAATTTTAAGTTTTATTTTCATATTGAATTCATGTTAGATTAAATATTGCATACAATAAATCGTTATGGGAATTCTCAAGGAAATTAGGGTTCAAACATCCAAGTCTAATAATCAAGAATTCTTCTTTTTATGGAATATGTGGAACTTTATCAAAAACAATACATCTCAGAATTGCACATCATTCTTCATTTAGTACATCCGTTAGGGACATTTCATGTGCATTTAGGATCATTTCATTAACTGTTAATTTATATAGATGCATTGATCATTATACTTAACACTTATACTTATTATCTATTATCTATCATCATTTAGGTGCATCTCATTATCATTTAATTTCATTCCATATTAGCAAAATCATAAGATTCATTAACATTATCTATAATCATTACATCATTAGAAATCAAAATCATATACATATACATAAAACATTACATTAGCACCTAGAACCATCACATCCATATATCATATCCATAGAAAGATAAAACATCATACATTTTAGGGCATCCATACATGAACATCAAGTGTAAATTAAATGCATCAATACATAGTGCATAGAAAACCATAATAACATACATATAGATAGAATCATATAACATTAATTCATCAATGTCTCATGGCATCATCATATATCATCAAAATCATAAAGTTCACATATAATGACATCAAATAAGAACACATCAAAAGTATCAAAAGGAATGGGTAAGGTCAATCAAATGTACAACATCACAAGTGTCCATCAAATGTCCACTTCACAAGAGTACACATCAAGACACATCAAAAAGTAAATCATCAAAGAAGATATATATGTCCATCATCACAAAGTTGATATAATCAAAACTATCTAAGCATGAATGCCTCCTGACTCTGTCGGTCGGCCCATAAAAATATTTCCACCTATACATGCACCTGTGGATGGTCCTACACCATCACCTATCCCAGCATCTAGTCCCCTCATAGGTATGGAGATGGACCTGACACTCCTCTACTCTCGCTCTATCCTCCTCGCGAGGAATCACCTCTAAAACTTTGTGCATAAGAACAAGCACTCTAGCCTGTTGGTAATAACGCGTGATATAAAGTGTGGTAGAACTCACCTCTCCTCATCTCCTCTCTCAAATCTATCATAGTTTGTCTAGTTGCACCATCTCTAGCCACTTTCTCTAACCATTGGGCTATATCCTCTACTACCTCACTATTGTATAACATGATCTCTCTGTGACCTAGTAGCTACTAACTCTGCCTCCATGGTATACATATCATGATCTCTCTATGCATTGGTAGAAGCTAACTCAGCCTCAAGTCTCTGAATTTGTGCCTGTAATAATATGATGTCTTCTTTTCTTGTATCCAACTCCTCAAGCAGCCTCTATATTTCTTAGATTGGTTCATCATCCTGAACTGGGATACCTCTTTGCTTATCATTTTTGGCATAACAGATGCAGAGATAAGTAGAGTATGTTATGCTATGTGTTTGATGTAGATCTGATGATAGGTTGATCAGTTATGACATTTTCATTGATGTCAACTTAGTGTTTGTTGGTTGATAATGTGTTTGTTATGCTGATGTATGTTCAAGAGGTTGAATCTAGAGTTTTAGTAAGAGTTGGTGTGTGTGATAATAAAGGAAGACTAAGTGATGTCTCCAGATGCTATATTTATGACCGCACAGGTTTATCACAAGTATGGTGTGAGTAATGATTGATTGAAGGTTGATAGGTTAACAGGAAGAACATAATGAAGCCAAGGAAGAATGATTTTATGTTTGTGTTAAATAGGTTTGGATTAAGGTGTTGTGGTTCAGGATATTTTATCTTGAATGTTATGAGGTTTTTGTTGCTACCGCATCATTTTTTGGTGATCAGAAGACCGAGTTTCAATGGATAGGAGATTGTTCAGTAAAAATTAAAAGGAGTTCTTAGAATAATTAGTCATATCCTCAATCAGTGATGATGTATCACGTTGCAATAAGTGATTATGTGTTCCAAGGATCGTAGTGACATTGTAGATTGACATGGATTGATGATTTGGCATTTCTATTATTGATATGATTGAATTTCCTGAAGTTGTACAAGAACATTGGAAAGTGTGTTGTGGTTTGAATTCTCTTTGTCAAATTGATGTACAATGGATTTGAAGACCGACCTAAGTTTTTTAATGAAATTTCTAGATTTGTATTACATTTTAGGGTTTGAGAATTGGGCGGGAAAGATTGTAAAATGTTTTTGTAAGGCGGTTCATTTCCCTAATGAACTTGTACTGTATATATATGTAAAATGATGAAATGTAAAAGTGTAGATCATGGATGAAAAGGTATAATTGAGAGAAGATTTTTTTGCAAATTAAGCAGAGATTAAGCTTGAACTAGACCTGTACTAGTAGAGGAGTGCTATTCTTTTTAGACCACTTTCACTTGTTGATTCCTAGTAGTTTCTGCAAGAAAACCCCTTAACTGGGTAGATCCTAATAGGTCTTATTTTTAAATCCTTTAACCATGTGGCTCTTTAATTAGGGGTTGGAAATCCCTTAGCAGAGTTACTCCTAATAGGGTAAATCTTCTAACAGGGCTAGAGGTAAATCCCTTGACCGAGTGGCTCCTAACAGGGTCTTCCTCTTAACTGGGCATTTGTAAGCTTTTAACAGGGCTAAGCTCTTAACCAAGTGTACTTTAGAAGAGTGCATAATTATTTGTGGTTGCCATCCCCATACATGGTTTTTCCTAGTTGGGTTTCTAGGAGAAAAATATTGGTGTTATTTTGTTTCATGGTTGTGAATTTTTATCTTCATTGGTTTATTTATTCATACAATAAATGTTAATAGATTCAATTTATTGAATGGTTGATGAAAATTTTGATGTGGTAGATTATTGATTCACCCCCCCCCCCCAATCTTAGACCTAATAATACTAACAATTGGTATCATATCCTTGGTCCTCTTTGTGTAAATCCTAACAGCTTGAGGAAAAGATCCAATGATGAGGAAGGAACCTCCAAAGTTGTTTAAAGATAACTACCTAGTATGGAGTGACAGAATGAAGCTATATCTAGAAGGTATGGGATCACAATACTAGATGCATGTCACAAATAGGTATATCACCCATACTGGAACTCTCACTGCAAATGAACTGTCACAAAATGAGAATACTCAAGCACGTGAAGCTATTGAAAGTACCCTATCTGATATTGAATATGTTGATGTTCGTGGACTTGATAATGTCTATGATGTTTGGAAAAAGATAAAACTAATCAATGGAGGATATATTCATGTGCAAAAAGCTAAGGAAGATAGTATTAGAGGAAAGTATGATGACATGAAGATGGTAGAAGGAAACAACATTGCACAATATGGTCAAATAATAAAAGAAGTGGTTGGTGTTATCAGAGGTGTTGGTGGAACTATTGAGGAAGATGTTGTGGTAAGTAAAATGTTGATAAATTTACTGCCTACTTATGCTATTAGAGTGTCTTCTATATAACTATCAACAATGTTACTATAGATGGATTAATTGGTAAGCTTACTGCATTTGAGTTAAATAACTTTGGTAAGAGTATTCCTAGAGTTGAGGCAACCTTCAAGGCATTAGTGACTAATGTATCAATAAGGAAAGGTAAATAAATAAGTCATAATTTTGATTACATGTCAAGTTACACCAAGGAACTTGAATCTTTCATGGAAGATGAAAATAAACAAGGAGATCTTGAAGCTCTACTAGAAAAGAGATTTCCTAGAGGGACAGGTAAGTACAAAGACAAGCTTCAACTAAAATGTTTTTCATAAAATAAGATTAGACATATTGTTGCTAGATGTCCTAATGGTGAATAGAAGGATAAGTTTAGAAATATTAAAGGAAAAGGGAAGAAAAAATGTTATATTGTAGTGTATGAAGGAGTTACTGATGAATAATCAAAAGATAATGAGAAAGAGGAGATTGTATTTGTTGTAGTTAAATAACATCCATCTGAAGGGAAAAAGGCATTGATTTCTCACATGGGACACAATGATGAATGGATAACAGACAACGGGTGCTCACATGACATGATCAGTGAAAAGAGTAAGTTCATTAAGCTTGATGAGTTTGATGGTGGTGTGGTAAGGTTTCATAGAAGTACACCTCATTTCGTCAAAGGAAAAGGAACTATTTCTTTGAATGGTAAGAGTAATACATATGATGTTTATTTTATGCATGATTTAATACATAATCTATTGAATGTGGGTTAGCTAAATGATAAATGTTACAAACTAGAATTTAAAGGAGGTATATGTATAATAATTGGAAGCTTGGGTGACGAGATTACTACTGGTAGGCAGCCTAGAGGTAATTTATTCCTTTTAAATACTACTATGAACAGTTTTTTGGTTGCAAAGGTTGAAGATAGTTGGCTATGGCATAGAAGGTTTTATCATGTAAATTTTGATAGTTTGATCAAAGTGAGTAAGAAAATGTAGTTAGGGGATTGCCAAAATTAGTCAAGATAGACAACATGATGTGTAAAAAATGTTAGTTGGGTAAGTTATCTAGTTCTACTTCAAAAGCAATTATTTTGCATCTGTAAGCATACTGGTCTTTGTGGGCCTATGAGACAGATAAGTTATCTAGGTGATAGATATTTCATATTGTTTACTGATGACTATTCTAGAATGATGTGGGTAATTTTCTTAAAGGATAATTTTGATGCATTCCATAAATTCAAAATATTCAAGGCACTGATTGAGAAGTAATCATGTAAGAATTTGAAATGTTTAAGGTCTATAGAGGAGGTGAGTTCACTTCTGCAGAATTTTTTAAGTATTATGAAGATAATGGAATCAAGAGATAAATATTTGCACTGAGGACTCCAAAACAAAATGGTGTTGTAGAGAGGAAGAATAGAACCATAGTGGATGCTACAAGGACAATGTTGATTCAAGGTGATGTACCAAAAATGTATTGGAAAGAAGCAATTAGTACTATTATTTACACTCTAAACTAGGTGTAAGTAAAGAAAGGAACTGATAAGACACCCTTGATGAACTACAACTGATTGTATATTTGAAGTCATTTAGTTGGTGATCAACCAAGTTACAGATGTGATGATAGACATTAATTAGTTAATGTATTTTCATTGATGTCAACTTATTTGAGTATCAATTGTGGTAACAAACATCTATTATGGATTGAAGATCTGGAATAAACAAAGTTTATGCGGTTGGTAATTGAAGATTTCTATATACACCGAGTTAGAACAGTGGACACCGAGAAAACATAGTGTATAACAAGCACAGTATTAAGTGAGCAAGGTATCATCGACGCATCATGGTAATGACCAAGTGAAACAAATTGAAGGCTGACTAAAATGATGAGTTGGCATTTGTTTATGATTTCAAGGCAATTGATAATATTTTTTATATTGATCAAATGGCTATGAAAATTCAAGATGGTCGGATGAAGGAGATTGAAACATATTTTTGATACAACTACCAAAGAAGGTTTAAGTAGCAAAATCAATGATGGATCTCAAGCAAAAAAATCTAAGGATGGTAATTAAATGAGTTATGATATCTATATAAGAGACAAGAGATTCATTATGAATCCTACATGCATACATGCAAATGTGCACATGTATATTGCTAAAGAGATTAACTTCATGCATGACTTATCAAATTGGTTGAAGACAGAATAGAGCAATTCTACAAACAATGTCGAGTGAAAGAAAAGAGTATTTACTAAGAATAACAGAGTATGATGAATCAGAGGGACTAAAGTGATTATTAATCAAAGGTATTATGTACTCAGCATAGATCTAAAAAATCTGCAAATAGAGTTGTATTTGAGTAAGATCATTATTGTATCATTTTAACCATTGTTAACAAAAAATATCTTAACCGAGTAGGACTTAAAAATCTTTATTATGACATTCAATGAATGTTGATTGTTTTCTTGTTGACCCCATAGTGAATGATTGGTCAAGGGAGAACTATTAGTGATAAATCCTATAACCAAGTCACACCTAACAGTGTGCATTATAACCTTTAACAGGGTTGGCTCTTCACCGAACTCACTTCAGAAGAGTGAATTATTTTGGGTTACCGGTCCCAGGTGGTTTTCCCTTGGTAGGGTTTCCACATTAAAAATCTATGTGTTAATGTGTATGGATGTGTTGGATTGATATTTTTCTTTACACATTACAATATATGCATTGATTGGTAATCATAGTATTGATTTATTGCTACTCGGTAGATAAGTTTGTAGATGAGTTTGAAAGTAAGTTTGAGATCATAGTGTATATTTCATTGAGTTGAGTTATATGTTTGAAATTGTTTTTATATACATATGGGAGTATTTGGGACTGTAGGATAACTAGCACTAACTGATTCACCTCCCCTCTCAGTTATCTAACAATTGGTATCAGAGCATACAGTGATTAGAAGGAAAGTTTTCAAGGACTTGAGCTAAAGATCAAAAGATGTATAAGAAAGATGTGCCTAACCTGAACAAGGACAACTTCCTAACATGGAAGAGTAGAATGAGACTATATTTGTTAGGGATTGGAAATGATGTCACACAATACTTGGTTATTGAATTCACCTTACCTATTGGACCTTTGACTGTTGATCAGCTAAGAGAAAGACATGAACATAATACTATGATTATAGAGTTTGCTTCTTTACTATATGATGTTGAATTTGAGGATGTCATGAAATGTACAACTACCAAGAAGATGTGGGACATGCTCACACTAGTTCATGGAGGAGATGTAAATGTGCAAAGAGCTAAAGTTGAAAGTCTCAAAGGAAATTTTTATTACATGAGAATGAAAGAAGGAGAAAACATATCACAGTACAGTAACCAAATCAAGGAGGTTGTGAATGCTATTCATGGAGAAGGTGGAGTTATTAATGACGATACTATTGTAAGTAAGAATCTCAGAAATTTATTGCCTATTTATGCTATTAGAGTCCTTGCAATACATGAAATGAGAGTAGCACCTAGAAATAATATCATAATTGATAGTCTAGTCAGTAGACTGATTTCATTTGAGTTGAACAATTTTGACAACAGTGTTGTTCCTACTATTGATTTTGCATTTATGTCGTCTCTAAAAATTAGTAAATCTGGTAACAAACACGTGATAATAAATGATAGCAACAGTGACAGTGATGAGAGAGAACTTGAAGTTGTTAGAGCTTTTTCTTGTAGAATCTCAATATAGTAAATATGCTTGACTCTTAGATTCCCAAATTTTGATTCATACAAGTAAAAGTCTAATTGATGAGGATTTAATCCTCCTCTTTGAGCTCCATAGACTCAGGCAGGTGTACCCTTTACAATTTAATGCTTCTCAGTAAATCTAATAGTGGATCAAGGATAAAGACTAATTTACTCTTGCCTTTTACTGCAACAACTGATAACACATTTTACAAATGAATATAACCAATCTTATGCAGAGTTTTACAAGCCAGACCATGAACTTGACAAGAGAAAATACTAGTGAAATAAGGATTCTCTTCCTTCTTCTATTCGAGTTCTAGACTCAGGTAGGCTGACCTAATGATTCACTCTCCAAGGAATCAATATAATTACTTGTATTATTCAATATAAATGATAAACATCTATGTTCTTTAAACAGAAATATAAAAGGATTGTTTGGATTTAATGTTGATGATGATAACTATTAGCCAAATCTAGACCAGTGCCTAATCCAGCGCAAAGATTCAAATGAAATATACATTCATAGAAATCTCTTAATGCAAACACAGATGGAACTCGAATGAAATGCCTTACAAACCACCTTCTCATTCCTATACCCATGTATCAGATTCTTATATTAATGTTTAGCCATCTGAAACTACTTTTAAGAATTACTCCCTCTTTGAAAGAAACTTAAAAACATTCTCATAGCTACCTTATAACCAATGTCTTAAAAATGCCTTATAGATTTAATACGCAATAAATCAAACACAAATACATCAAGACATCATAGATATGAAACAGGAAATTCTACTATATTATATTTAAATATCTCTACTCAATACATTCAAAATGACAGAAACATTAAAACTAGACAAAATTTAGAAATCTGCCTCACAGCTGTGAATTCACCATCCTTTAAAATATAATAAAACTTGCTATATATAGTATGCACTAGCCATCTTGGAATCCTAAAAGAGATAGGATGCAACATGCTTTGGATGGATAGGGAAAGAAAAATGTTCTAAAAGAAAAAAAGGCAGCTACACTTCCAGTCGGTCAAAAGATAAAACTTGAGTAGTTGATTTGTAATCATTCCAAATCTTTTACAGTTGGCACCTTTGTCCGTAGATATTCAGGGTAACATCTTAAAGTTGTTATGAGACCTAGTGACCACCAATATAGGCTAACTTACACTACTCTTGATGATGATTACCCTCCCTATGCTCATTGATCAGGTTCCAAGTGCCATTTACTCCTCATCTATCACATCCAAATCAATTTTTGTTGGCTTCTTTTTCTTTGGCTTCGTAATGTTTTCCCAAAGTGTGACTTCATCCTTTGTTGGCCAACTGAAACCTTCTATACTTTGTAACTACTTCATCTACCTTTCTTGGCATTTGTAATATCCTTGACATCTATTAAAAACTTGACAAATTCTATTTCATCTTTGAATGCTCATCCAAGCCTTTATTAAACCTATCCATATCTAAGACATTTTCCTCTATTAGGAATGCCTCTTTCTTAGGCATAAAAGTGTCAAAATCTTGTCTTTATTCTTCAACAAAATTGATCTCATCATTTTCCCTTTTGATAGGAGGGATAAACCTATTGAAATTAGGGCCAAACATGCTTACCCTTGCTTGAATTTGATTTGATTTTCCTTTGAAAAAGGACAATGATGTGCCAATTTATTCTATCATCTCCCCTACCTGGCATACTAATTCTAGGAGATCTATCTTGTAGGGCTACAGTGCCTCTAACCTTTCAAATAAGGACCTCCTCCCTAACCATACACTAAACAAAGGGTTCAGAGTTTCTATTTGGCCTTTTACCTCTTTCTCTAAGTCAAGAAACTTAATATATGCCTTGTGCACTATATCCAAATTACCTTTCAGGATATCTATCTTATGCTACAAGATGTTCATTAATGCAGATAAGACAACTTCATTCTTATCCTTGTCCAATTGCTTTGTTTTATGTGGGAGATCCTTAGTGGTATCTTTCTGCATAGAAGCAAATTCTTTGGCTGGAGGAGGAAGAGCTTTGGGGGCCTCTTCCAATTTCTCGTTCAGAGCTTCCACTTTCCCCTGTAATGCTTTGATCTGTATCAAGCAGTTATCTCTATATTTTTCCACAACAATAGACTCATCAAAGATCACTTCATACATTTCTAATAATTGCTCTATTTTTGCCTCAGTGAGGCGAGAAAAGTGGGTAACAACTTGGTAAATCTAAAGATCATAGGTGTTTTGGATAGTCCAGATGATCTTGTCTCCATCCATCTTCTCCTCAACACCAACCAGAGATGGTTTTTGTGTTCTTGGAGCCAGGGAAAACATGGCTAAGGTTTGGGATCTTTGATCATGTCCACACCCCCTTATCATTTCTCCAATTTGAGTCTCTGAAGACATATTAGCCTCTTGTTGCTTCCTGATTTGATTAATGATAAAAGCATAGGCTAAATCCCATCCAGGAACAAGTAAAATTCTACTGGACTTTACCAATTGCCTAGCCTCCTCTGGTGTAATGACTTCAGACTTAGGATCATAGGCTTCTAAAGCTTGCAAAGCTTCACTCTCCATGGTACCACCTTCTATTATCTGTAACTGAGATCCAACTTCTTGTTACTTTCTCTAGATAAGAAAGTTCTTCAACTCATTAGTCTTAATGAATGCATCATCATTTAGAAATTCTTCTTGATAAAGCTCTCTTTCATCTTGGCATATTTGGAGGGGTAGTTCCATATCCTCTTGGATTTCATTCTCTTTTTTTATTTCCCTTTCTAATAGTCTTTCTTAATTGGTGATAATACTGCCTATCACCAGTGATAAGGGCACTTATTTTGTCTTTCTTTTTCCCTTGTATCTCTATCTGAGAGGGCTCTCCCTATTCTATTATTTGTTTCTTCCTTGGAGACTCACTTGTTTCCTCAAGGTCATGAGCCTCTATTATTTTCTCAAAACCAGGTGGCACATCTATCTAAGGTGGACTGTAAATCTTGTATCCTCCCTCACTATCTTCCTCATACTCTAAGGATTAGTGCTTTTCAGGGCCCCTCTATTTCTCCTCAATCTGACTTTCCAACTGATTATATAGGGTTTCATACATCTCAATCATGTTTTTAATCATTTTCATATAGGGCAATCCCGGGATGAAACCTCCAAAAGGAATCCCTATTTTTTTCATCTCTTGCTCCAAATGTATTAGGTCCTGGTACATTGCAACTCTCCTCTTTGTTTCTTGATCTTCTGGGATATTTCTAATAACATCCTCTTCATCAGACCTCTCATGTTCCCTAATGGCAGTGACACTTGGGTTTAGTAGTTTTTTGAAACTCTTGCTGAAGCCTTCAGGATACGCATATATGTATAAGGTCATCCTCATCTTGCATTGCCCTAACCACTAGTCTATTGCATCCATGGCCCTTTCCCAATGGTAAAATAAACAACATTGAATTGCTTGTGTGTAAATATGTCTTTTCTATGGAGGCCAATTATTCTTTGTCTATCTACATTAATTTCTAAATAAACTCCATTAAGGTAACCCTTAGAGGCACATACTTTGGAAGTATATGTGGAGGCTAAGAATATCCATAAACCCTAATTAGTGTGTAGGTCTTTTCACAATAAAAATATCCCCAATTGTGATCTCCTGGACACTTTTCCACATATTCACAAGTTCTTAGAAGTCTAAGCACCTTGACTGTTAGCCTAGTTACATTAGCACCCAGCAAGTTTAAAATTGGATGTACAACCCAACTCTCAAAACCACAGTATTGATTTTCATTGGAGGTATAATTCCAAACCCTCATCCAGAATTTTACAGGGTTTGGATGGCCTTGGAAGTGCATCCTTGGTCTCAAATTCTCTGTAGTCATGCTATTTATGTTGACAAAAAGAATTAAAAGCATTAGAATTCAATAAAACATGAATTTAGAGTTAGTCTTCTTCTGGATACTTATGAGGCCCTCATGCATCCTAACGATAACATACTGAATATAGTCAAAATCAGTATTTACATGGGAGTTCTGGATGTCTAGGATGATCATCAGTAAATCTCCAAGCATCTTCTCAATATGCCCATCAATCCCCAATACTCTACATAGTCCATAATCTAGATACTTCATGTAGAAGCTTAAATCCTTGAATTCATATGGTGCACCCTTAGAAGAAGGCATTGAGGCTATGTAATTTCTATTTGACGTAGGCACACCAGACTGGATCAAATTCTCAACCACATTGACCTCTCTGATATATATTTTTTTCAATTTGATTAGGTCAATTTCGGTGGCAGAGGCATGATATATATCAAAGGTTTTCATAAAAGAATTCCTATCCAAGGTGACTAGGGTTGTTTCATCATGTTTCCTAATAGTTTTAGAAATAGTATCATATCTTCTAGCCAATTCTACTAACAGGTCCGCATCTAAGAAGACATTTGGGATAATTAATTTGGCTAAACCTAATGTCCATGGGTTTGACACAAGGATTTGTGTATCCTTATTACTGTAAAAGTAATTAAATAAGCGATAACCAAAGCACCTGAGAGTGATGGGATCCCTACAATTTGACATGTAGTCAGAGAAGTAATGATCATTTACCTTTTTATTCTAGTTGGTTCCTAGAAGTAGAGTGACAAACTCATCTAAATAATTTCTTTTTCCATTTTTTTCTTCTTCTACATCCCTACCTTCACCACTGACTAAAGCCCTACTTGATTCTACTTGACTCATCTTTACTAGTTTCTGAAATACCCTTCTCTTTGAAACAAGCTTCTTTCAATTTCTTTGAAACTTATGAAAAAATTTCTATGTTGCTCTAAAAACCTTGGTAAGAAGAATGAACAATTGATGCATCTATTTATCATTGAATCATCAATGCATCAGTCAAGTCAAGAACCTGGAAATCATTGCTCAATCACTTCTGTAATAACTCTATGTCTATTGACATTAATTTTCTCCTAGCCATGGTGCTTGAAGTTTTCAGGTAATTGAACTTGAATGCTTGGCTAGAAAAATTCATGAGTGCTTTTCATTTTTTAAAACCTTATTATATGTTAAAATGCTCAAGATGAGATCTGATTGGCCTGCTTTTCTTAATTTTTACAACTCAGCAGATTACTTGTACTTTTTCAAGATCTTTAATCTTTTATTAACCTTGTTTTTAAATTATTTCCTTCGAATGGTGCGAGAAAAGATCCTCAGGATTTTACCACACTTAGTTCTACCATGGTTTATATAGAGATTGCATGATTGCACTATCTCCAAGTCTCTGAATGTTTCCTCTGACCTGGGTTATATTACAAGATCTACCGCTAGCCACTGCTCTTGTACTTCATCAACAGTTCTCACTAAGTCACTGAAATATTTTCATAACCTTGATTTCATTCCAAGATTTAGCGTTGGCCACATATTTTAACTTTACCTTACCTCTAGTTCACCTCTTAACACTAAGTAACTCATCTCCTCTTATCTCTAAATCTCGCAATGTAACTTTACTTGACTTTAACCCAAACACATGTTCATCTAGAGATTCAAAGATGATGAAAATGCCAAGTCACTGAATAAAAATTTTAACTCGAGTCTCATTTGGAGATCTAGCACTAGCCGTTCATCTAGGATGAGATCGACAATCCTCGCTAAGTCTCTGAGCTTTTAACTTAACCTTAGTTCCATTCAAAGATTCAATGACAAGGTGAAAGGATAACTCTGTTCTAACTCTGAGTCTATCTGGAGATTTAGAGATAACTAAGATCTTTGAATCACTGAATGATTTTACTAACTCAAGTTCTATTCAAAGATCATGCGCACACCACAAGATCTAAATCATATCAATGGTCTAGATCTTTCCCTTATCAACTCAGCTCTTAACTTTATCTTGACTCAAGTCATCTGGAGATTGTGCGACTTAAGAATAATCATGAACTCAGATAGTTAATCCTTCGCCCATCATCAAATCTGGAGATTACGCGCAAGGCAATCTCTAAATCATTAAATGAATTACTTAACCTTGAGTCTATTCGGAGATCACGCGCTAGCCACATGATGAGATCTTGATCTACATCTTGTGCTGAATCTTTGAATCATTCTGTACTTGATCAATTTATCTAGAGATTATGCAGCAACCCTTGATCTTGACATTAATCTATGACTCATGCTTGATTTCATAATTATTAATGCTAACCCTAGTCTATTCCAAGATTACAAGATAAAGGTTATCTTGCAATCAACCAATGTTTACACTAACTCTAATCAAGTCTCAAGATTCAGAGATAAAGTAGTCTCTGAATCATTGAATGATCTTTCTAACCTTGGGTTTACTTAGAGACTTGATGAACACCATAGATTTCCTTACCACTTAGAAATGTGTCTGCATCTTAGCTCATTACCTCCTAATCATTGAATAATTCATGACCCTTTGACCTTTTCTAGTGATTTAGCACTAGACACACATCTCCATTCTGATCAATGGTCTAGATTATTTCTTGGCAAACCTGACTTGGCTTTGAACTAACCAAACCTGACCTTGATTCATTTGGAGATTCAGTGACTCAATAGATATCCAAGTCGCTGAATGTTTCTTTTAACTCGCATTTGGTCTAGAGATCATGTGCTAGCCCTCAAATCTTTCTTTGATCAATGATCAGTGCTAAGTCTGTGAATCTTTTGTACTTGACCAATTATTTCTGAGATTAAGAGACAGCCCTTGATTCTTATCTTGATCCAATGGTTTACGCTAAGTCTCGAGACCATTTTGTTAACTGTACTTCCATTCTGAGATCATGAGACCAAGTTACCTCTGAATCTTGCAATAAAATTCAATAGACTTTCTCTGACCAAATGTTCATCTAGAGATTAAGAGATAACTAAAACTTCAAGTCATTGAAAGATTTACTAACTCTGGAGTTAAATGGGATATTACACATTGAACACACAATCAAAACAAGGATAGGACAAGATCGATGGTTCTCTTCTGATCACTGAATAAAAGCTTGAACTTGATTATTTTGTAGAGATCACGCACTAGCCACTCATCTAAAATGAGATCAAGGATCCTCACTAGGTCTTGGAACAAATCACTTAAGTCCAATTCCATCTGGAGATCTAGTGACAAAGCAAAAAGATAACTCTGTCAGGAGCTTGGATTAGATTACTAGATCATGAAATAAAAGCTATCTTTCAATCACTGCATGAACTATTTAACTTGAGCTAAGTCATGAGATCTAGCACTAGCCACATGATGAAAATTGCATCCATGGTCGTTGCTGAATCTCCCAATATTTGAGTTTATTTCATCTTTGTCTAGTGATCACATGCCAACCGCACAATGAAAATAAGATCAACCGCCTATGCTTAATCTATGAATCCATAAGATCTTACTTCTTTCTTCCCAAGATTAAGAGATAAGAGCTTGCACCAAGTCCCTAGACCATAAAGAATATTTGGCCTTGATCACAAGATTAAGAGATTAAGAAAAGACCAAAAAGGCACATGACTTAAAGAAACTTAAGTTACATGACAAAAGTAACTTCAAAATAGAACAAGGTCATGGGGGTCTAGGGTTTTGCATGGTAAAGACACAAAAAGGCTTAGGGTTTGAGGCTCTCATCCATTTTCAATACCACATTTTCTTGGGAGGCATACACTTTCAGAAAATTTTGAGGGCATGCTTGAAGACACTTTGAATTTTAGGGCATAAACCGACATTGGGAACCAAAACTTTAGCATGACTCAGAAAAACTAGAAATAGACCCAACAGTGGCTCTATATGGGGATGCTTGAATGCAAGTTCATAACAAGAATTATAGATCTCTGGGAGGTAGACCACAACTACACTAACCTACTATAGAAACAGACACACAACTTGGAAAGAAATACACAATAGAAAGAAAACACACATGAACATAGAATACAAGACTACATTGCATGGAAAGAAGAATTAATTGAAGAAAGGTTTTAAGAATTTTCCATGCACTAGAAATTCAAACACCTCACCATCCATACTCTTTAGAAGATATGAATCCTTTCCAAAAACTTGGTGAATAATAATGGGGCCCAACCACAAGGACTCAAATTTTTTGTGCTTTCCCTTGTCTTCAACCCTTGCATTCCATTGAAGAACCAGATCACTAGCCTAGAAATTTATATCATTTTATCTCTTGTTAAAAAGGTATTTCATTTTTTTCTATAATTTAATATTTTATCTTTGACTGTCTCTTCTCACTTCATCCAATTCCACTAGTTGAACCATTATATCATGTATAGGCTCAAAAACTTCTAAACCCTCATCTTGGATGAATTTATAAATAGGGAGCAAGTTGTTCACAGGCATTCTAGACTAGATAAAATATACTATTTTAAAAGGGGACTTTCATGTAGCCCTTTTCACAGTGATTCTATCTTCCCATAAAGCAAGCTTCAATTTGGCATGTCAATCCCTCTTGTTATTTTCTAAGGTTTTCTTTAGAATCTGCAGAATACTCTTGTTACTAGATTATGCTTATCCATTGGCTTGTGGGTGGTAAGGGGATGAATATGAAATAACAATTCCGATGTCACAACAAAAATCAACAAATTCTTATGATCTAAAACACATGGAATTGTCCATTACTAGTTTAATAGGAGCACCGAACCTAGTAATCACATTGTTCATCAAAAACTCAATGACCACTGTGCTTGTAGCCTTCTTAGTTGGAATTTCTTCAACCCACTTGGTAAAGTAATCAGTAACAACCAAAATCCAACTATGTCCCCCACTTTATTTTTCAAAAAACTCTCCAATGAAGTCCATCCCCCACATGGCAAAAGGTCTTTCTAAAACTACAAGATTCAGCAATAGAGCTCCTGAGAACTTCAGTTTACTAGAGAACCTTTGACATGGTTCACATTTCCTGACAAAATAATGGCCATATTTTAAAAAATAGGGCTAATAGTAGCCAGCCCTTAAGATTTTATGAGTTGTCACTCTAGCTAAGTAGTGTCCTCCACATATCCTAGAATGAATTTCTCTCAAAATATTTTCAGATTGTCCTTTGTCCAGACACAATAATAATATCCCATCCCTATTTTTCCAATATAGGTCACCCTACAATAGTACATATCTCTGAGCTTGCAATCTTAGGCTTATGCTTTGGTTGTCACTCAAACTCTCTAGGAAGCTTGCATATTAATAAAATATATTATGTTAGTATACCACGGCTGCATTTCAATGCTTGTAACCATTTCTCCACAAGTGTTAACATTATTCAGTTGGAATAGATCCAAATTCTCTTTTTTCATTAACTTAGCTAGTCCCAATCACCTTATCATCTTAGTAATACGGATTTCCAAGTCAAACTCATCAATCTTATTATTCCATTTACATCTTTTGCCTGTTACTTCACTTTGGACCAAGATATCTTTTACTGCAACATGGGGAACATATGCATTGACTTTAGCACACACTAGATATGGTCTAAATGCCTTAACTACTTTCACCAAGGCATAATCCTTATTTTCCATCAATTGATAATTCAACTCAGCTGATTGTAGTGACTTACTAAAGAATGATATAGGATACTCAAATCCTTCCTCATCTTTTTGCAATAGCACTGTTGCAATACTCTGAAAATATGTAAATGTAAATATAGAGAAAGGTTTAGCATAATTAGGAGAACTTAGAATAGGGGCTTCTTGAATTGCTTGTTTTTTTTTTTTTTAAAGCTTCTTGTGCCTCCTGGTTCCACTCAAACTTTATATCTTTCTTCAATAGTTTGACTATTGGTTTGACTAGCTCTGTAAAGTTGGCAATAAATATCCTAAAAAAATTAATTTTTCCCAGGAATGACTATACACCTTTGAGGTTTTTTGAAGAAAGTACCTTCTAAATAGCTTCAACTCTTTCTGGGTCTATTATTACCCATTCCTTTGATACTATATGGCCCAAGAGTTTTCCTTCTGTAACAGCAAATTGACATTTTTTTGGGTTTAGTGATATACCATATTCCAGTGCTTTGACCAAGACCTTCTCCAAGTGGCTACAATGATCTTCTTCTTTCTTTGAGAAGGAAGTCAAATCATCTTGGTAAACTACCATGAGGACATCTATAAGATCCTTAAAAGCCACATCCATTGCCCTTTGAAAAGTAGCACCACCATTTTTTAGACCAAAAGGCATACGGGCATACACATAAGTTCCCCAAGGAGTAGTAAATGTTGTCTTAAATTGTTCAAATTCCTTGACTAGCACCTAGTTATACCTAGAGAACTCATCCACCATAGATAATAGATCACATCTAGTGACCTTATGCAGCATAGCTTCCATATTGGGTAGTCCATAATTGTCATTCAATGAAGCTACATTCAAGTTCCTGAAATCAACGCATAATCTTATGTCCCCATTTTTTTTCTAACTGGGACCAAATTTGAAACCCATGATGAATGTCTTATGGGCTGAATTATGCATGCATCCCTTAATTTTACCAACTCCATTTGTATCTTATTAGCCAATAATGGATTGATAGGCCTTTGTTTCTACCTAAATGGTTTTACATCTTCTTTCAGTGGGATGTCATGATGGAATAGGTCCTCTCTATAGGCTTTGAGATCTTCATAGGACCAGGCAAAAACATGCTTATATTTTTTCAGCAATTTTATCAAATTTATCCTAACATTCCTATAGCTTTTTCCAATGTAAACCAATTGAGGGGATGTCACTGATCCTAGAATTATTTCCTCCAAATCTCCCACCTTGGCATTGGACTTCTATGACATGTAGTTATCATTTATACTAAACATGCCCTCTAGTTCAACTAATCCCTTAGGATTATGGTTAGAATCTAGCTGAACAACTTCTTTCTCAAAAATGTACTCTTTTCCATCTACAACTCCTATCAAAGAGTCACAGTCAATTTGTTAGCCATCATATTGGTCTAAGCACTGGATAAATATGAGGATATCATCATAATCTTCAAAGACTTCCCAATTGTGGATATTATCAGGCATTGTAGGCTATTCTTGACTTCCACCATAGATATACCGGCAAGGGTAATGTCATCATTTTTCAAAGCAACACTTGAAAGGAAATCAGCCATAATATTGTTTGACCTTTCTACCCACAGAATATTAAAAGCATCAAAGAGCTCTAATCTATCCCAGACAACATATTTATACAGTTTTAATCTATCATCCTTAGCAGCATACTTTGATCTAATCTGAGCTATGATTAGTTGGGAATCCCCATGAACTTGTAAGCATTTAATACCATGCTTGATGGAAATATCCATTCCCAATATTAATGCTTCATATTCAATTGTATTGTTGGTATAATGAAAAGCCAAAAGGAAGGAGTACTTAAAAGTAATACCTGATGGTGAGATAAACAAAATGTTAGAGTAATTATATGTCTTCACTTATTAATTAGATCACATTGAATTAATTAATTAAGTTGTTTATTACTCTATTTACTTAAGTTGTCTCTTAGCTGCATCATAATTAATATTTATATTAATTATTATGCACAACCTAGCTTTTTACCTTTTTAGGGTTTCGTTCACCTTATAGGTTGTAGTTTGTAATTATTTGTTATTATCTTGGAATACAATTTCTCTCACACCACTTGAGATTTTCCAAGCTTTGTTTTTTGTCTCTTCAGCTTCCTTCCTGTAACAGGTCATTTGCATGCAGGTGTTCTTGGTGAACTATGGATTTATCTGTCTCAAATCCTACATGGTATCAGAGCTTCCCTGTTGTTGCTTGGTCTAGAGGTCTTGAATCTGTGATTCCAAGATGAAAACCATAGCTTCTCTAGGGTTTCTTCTTCAATCTACAAGAGGTTTTTTTTTGGAGCATTTTGAGCAAAAACGGACACTGCCATTGCGCTTAAAAGGCCTGGGAGATCAACTTTTCACATAAATTTGGCCATATTTGGCCATAGTAGCACCTGAGAATTTTATTCACCCCTCGAGGTTGTATGACACATTTCCTGAGAAAATAAATTTTAAAAAAAAAAACCCATTTTAGGGCTTTTTTGGGGTGCAGCGGGTCGCACCACCAGCGCACCACCCTAGCCCGGCCACTGCTGACATCAGCAATTGGAAAGTGACGTCACTTTCTGGCGGGTTTTTTTTGTCGGCGATTTATATAAATTTTTTGGCGATCAGAAAATTTTCTGACGTGACAGGCCCTTGACGTGCAGATGACCATCAATTTTTTTCATGAGAGGTGCGACAGTCATTTGACCTTCAAAATTTTTGTCGTCTCTATGTTTTTCCAAAGAGCTCAATTTCAGAGGTGTAGTTGGTTTTTTGGCCATAACTTTTGAATACGGTATCATTTTTTGGAAAATAAAACATCGTCGGAAAGATCTTTCCAAGACGGAGATGATGATGCTAGTTTTGTTTGATGATTTAGCCATTTGAGTTCCTATTTTTTGCATCAAAGTAGAGGATTCAGTTTCCTCCATCTCTACATATGGCGTCCAGTTTTCTCCTTGTTTTTTGTGATTTCTCTAGTTATTTATTTGGTGTACGGGGGATAGAATTATACATTGTGGGGGTGTATCTTCATTTCTGTAATTTAATTCAGAAAAGACCCTTCTTCTTTTGTCTTCTCTCAATGTCGGACCCCTCTGTGGCCTGGCTGACACCACATAACTATCACACCTAGAAAGCACACATGACCAGGCTGCTTATGTCATGTGTCTTATGGTCATGTTTGGATAAGAACCAACCTATTTTACAGTGCCCTTTTGAGCTTCTCGAACATAGAAACAAAATGGATGAATCCATGGGCTTGATTTCACTTAACATCTCTGACAGTCTCCTATTTTACCTGGATGGTTTGACCACTCCTCGGGATATTTGGGGCAAGTTTGTAGATTTTTTTGGCACAATGAATGAGTTTCGGGCACTACAGCTTGATGCAAAGTTGACCACTTTGACTCCTACCAGCTTTCCCACTATGGAGGACTTCTTGATGAAGTTCAAATCTCTGCGTTCATTTTTGTAGGGATGTGGGAGGAACAAGACAGATGATGAGTGTATCTTTCTAATACTCTCAAAGTTGAGAGGACAGTATCAGATCTTTTCTTCCACTTTCTACTCCACTATGGATGATTTGGGTTCCAAACACACCATGCCTTCCTTTGATACATTCTATGATTGATTAACACAGGAACATGCAAAGATCCAACAGATGGATGCTTCTGGCTCTTCAATCCAAGCATTGGTTGCTCAGTCTTCACAAGGGAAACCAAAACAAAAAGCCAAACTGAAGAAAGATTTAGCAAGTAGTGAGTATTCCTCCAAACTTGCACATAAAACTATTTCAAAACCTCCAGCTAACCCTTCCAAGGTTAAATCTTCTTTGAAGTCTACTGAGTCTACCTCCAAGACTAAGAAGAAATCAGTTGAAACCTATAGTTTTTGTTGCAAGGATGGACATCATGTTTCTAGGTGTTGGAAACATTTGGAGGATTTAGAGAAAGTCATGTAGGAGCATCACATTTCTTCTCCTCAGTCCACATCCTCCCCTGCAGGGAAAGGTCATACTCTTACTACATGAGCAACAACTTTTGGGCCCACTTGGATTTTAGATTTAGGTGCCTCTCACTATATGAATCACACTCAGCAGTTTGTCACCTCACTTGCTCCTTATGCTACTTCATAGATTGTCATTTGGAACTCATCACATCTTTCATTTTTGGGTTCTGGTTCTATTGTGTTAGTTGGGGGTTCTCTTAAGGCTATTCTTTTTGTTCTTGGCATCTTGACGAACCTATTGTCTATCTATCATATTTTCCACTCTAGCTCTGGTAAGATAGTTGAGTTCTCACCACATGATGTGGTTATTTATGACTTATATGATTCTGATTTGATTGTGGCTACTGGGAGTGTTGACATTGTATCCCACCTATACAAATTTGATGGATTTGAGCCTTTTGATGGTACAGGTTCCTATCTTATAGCACATGCATATTCAGTGAGTAGAATTTGGCATGAGAATTTGGTCCATGTCAATTATAGATGTCTTCAGCAGATGAGCACATATGCACTTATTCTTGGGCTTCCTCAGATTTCTTGCACTGATGGTGTTTTTCATGGTTGTGTTCTTGGCAAACAACATAGGGATCCTTTTCCTCAGGGATGAGTTACTTGTGCTTTGGCACCATTGGAGTTGATTCATAGTGACCTCATGTCAATTCCTACTCCTTTTTCTGGTACCAGATATGTGCTTACTTTCATTGATGACTTCTCCAGGCACACATGGGTGTACTTTTTGAAGTACAAGTCTGATGTCTTTGATTCATTTTGAGTCTTTAAGACATTTTTGGAGAAGAAATCTGGTCTTTTTTTTTGGTGGATACGCACATATAATGGGGAAAGGTATGTGAACCAAGCTTTCAGGGATTTTTTCTCTGAATATGGTCTTCATCATCATTTTTTAGTTCCCTGCACCCCTCAGTAGAATGGTGTGGCAGAGAGAAAGAATAGAACACTTTGGGAGATGGCTAATTGTATGATTCAGTCCAGGTCCATGGATTTGTCTTTTTGGGCAGAGGCAGTCAATTGTGCCAACTATATTTAGAATCAGATGCCTCACAAGGCAGTTTGACATATGACTCCTAAGGAGGCTTAGTCTCATGTCAAGCCTGATGTATCTTCATTCTGAGTTTTTGGTAGTGAATCATGGGCATTTGTACCTGATACTTAGAGGAGAGAAATAGAGTGGAAGAGCTGACACCTTTTTTTTTTTGGCTACTGTGAAGATTTTAAGGCATACAGGTTGTTTGATCCTAATTCTAGAGAGGTCCTATTTCGACGGGATCCAGTTTGATGAGAACCTTCCTGCAGTAGATACCCTACTTCCAAATTCTACTTCACTTACCACTACTCCCTCATCCCTTCTAGATTCTTTTCAGGATGATGAGGATGATGATCTTGGTGATCCCTATTTACCTCCACCACAGAATCCTCCACAAATTCCTAGATGGGCTCATGTTACAGTTGAGGCTACAGGATCTCTGCCTAGTGACCCTTCATCTTCCTATCGCACCCGATCTCATATTTTGGGTTATAGCCTTCTAATTCATGCTATTTGTGGTGATCCTTAGAAATTTTCAGCAGCGACAAGACATCCTGAGTGGGATAGTACTATGGAGGAGGAGTATTCTTCTTTGATGAAGAATCATACTTGGGATCTTTATTCTCTTCCTAAGGGAAGAAAGTTAGTGTGATGCAAGTGGTTGTATTGTACTAAGTTTGTTGCTGATGATTCTACTGATGAGTACAAGGAATGTCTTGTTATGAAGGTTTTTTCACAGGTTGAGGGTATTGATTACATTGAGACATTTTCCCCTGTCGCCAATATGAACTCTATTCGCCTTGTCTTATCCCTCGCAGCTTCTCAGGGATGGCCCATTTTTCAAATGGATGTGAAGAGTGCATTCTTGTATGGTGAGCTTACTGAGGATATTTACATGGAGTAGCCTCTGGGATTTTTGCAGGATTCCTCCTTGGCTTACAGACTTCGGTGTTCTTTGTATGGTCTCAAACAAGCCCCTCAGGCTTGGTATGAGAATTTGGACTCTTTTATGCTTTCCACAGGCTTCACATGCTGTCATTCTGATCCTATAATCTACATTCAACATCTTGAGGATGAGGTTTTGATCCTTGTGCTATATGTTGATGATCTTCTCATCATAGGTATCTCATCTTCTATGATTCAAGATGTTCACCGTGCATTGATGGAGCAATTTGAAATGACTAATCTTGGTCTGTTACACTACTTTCTTGGTCTAGAGATTGTTCAGTCCTCTGCTGGGATCTTTATTTACCAGTAGAAGTATGCTCTTGGCATGATTTGGTGCTTTGACATGCTTTCTTGCAAGCCTACTCCCACACCTTTTCAGTCAAGTGTTATCCTATCTACCTCTTGCACTTCGCCTTCAATGGATCCTACATTTTATCGGCAGTTGGTTGGCAATTTGTTGTACTTGACACACACACGTCTTGATCTTTCCTTTGCAGTTGGTCTTGTCTCTCAGTTTTCATATGAGCCTCATGAGAGTCATTGGAAAGCTGTCAAGCATATTTTGAGATACATTCAGGGCACTATTTTGTATGGCATTCATTACACATCAGGGGCTCCTCACATTGTTGGCTTCACTAAATCAGATTGGGCTGGTGATGTTGATGATAGGAAGTCTACTTCTAGCTTTGTCTTTTGTCTTGGCTCTGGTCCTATCACATGGTCATGCAAGAAGAATAATTCTTGTGCACTTTCATCTACAGAGGCTGAGTACAGATCTATAGTGCATGCTAGTCAGGAGATTCTATGGCTTTGGCAGTTGATGACTGAGTTTGGTTTTCCCCCTGATCGTCCCACTATTCTGTGGTGTGATAATTAGAGTGCTATTCACATTTCCTACAACGTGATGGAGCATCAGTGGTCCAAACACATTGAGCTTCATATGCATTTCATCTGTCAGCAAATTCAGGATGGTGTTCTCACTTTGGAGTACATGCCCACTAACGCACAGGTTGCTGACATCTTCACCAAACCTTTTGCATCTTCGCGCTATCTTTAGTTGTGTTCTATGCTTGGGGTGATGGAATTTATCCTTGGGGGGTCTTCTTGAGGCCTTCCTTCCTTCATGTTTTTTTTTTAGCATGTTTGTTCTATCTCTTTTAGGAGAGCGTTTTTTCCCATTGGGTTTTCTCCTTTATCTCCGGTCTACAAAGATTTCCTTGTATTGGGTACCTGATCAGGCCTTGTTGTCGGGACCCATTTTCTTGCTTTCATAGTTGTGCTAGGTTAGCTTACCTCCTGAGCTTATCTTAAGGGGGGGTGTTAGAGTAATTATATGTCTTCACTTATTAATTAGATCACATTGATTTAATTAATTAAGTTGTTTATTACTCTATTTACTTAAGTTGTCTCTTAGGTGCATCATAATTAATATTTATATTAATTATTATGTGCAACCTAGCTTTTTACCTTTTTAGGGTTTCATTAACCTTATATGTTGAACTTTGTAATTATTTTTTATTATCTTGGAATACAATTTCTCTCACACCACTTTAGATTTTCCAAGCTTTGTTTTTTGTCTCTTCGGCTTCCTTCCTGTAACAGGTCATTTGCATGTAGGTGTTCTTAGCAAACTATGGATTTGTCTGTCTCAAATCCTACACAAAACACCTACTCCTGATCCTTCTTTAGAGCATCCTACATCAAAATACATCTTCCACAACCCATCTTGTTGCAACAAAGACTCATTAATTATTGGGTTAGTGTTTCTCAATTGTGGCTCAATTTCTTTAACAGCAAAATTTTTCATGTCAATATCTACATAATAGTTCAGTTGATCAGGTAAAATAATTTCAACCATGATAGAAGAATGAGGCTCTCTGTACAACTTGACCTTGGTGTCATTCATAGGATTTTTGCATAGGAAAAATCTAGTTGTAATCTTGCACCCACTACTGCTGCCCATTGTCTAGATAGTAGCATACCATAATGCAGTTTTGTGTCAACAACAACTATATCCATTTTATAGGTAGCTTCAGGAAATGCAACAATTTTTACTTCAATTTATTTCATTGTTCCTACCATAGGAACTTTCCTATTATCCATTGCATATAAAATCCCAATAGTTGTGTTGACTTGAAGGCCTAGTTCTTTCATAAGATGATATGGCATCACAGTAGTTGTAGCACCAGAGTCTATCATACAATTTTTTAATAAAAAATTATTTATCATTAAAGTAACATAGAATGGATCAACTGATAGTGGTTCTTGAGTAATCACATTCCCAATGCAGATATTAGAGAGTTCCCTGCCGCTCTTCAGGCCTTTTACTTTTTTCTATTTTTCATTCACAGATAGAACATCTATTTTCTCATTATTTAAGGTCAAGGATACTTCTTCCTTGTTTGACATAGGGACATCTTCTATCCCTTTTAAAAGTGCAAGTGTAGCTTCTTTATGCTCTTTTATCTTCAACATCTCCATCAATGAAACTGAAACTTTTAATTGAGTAAGAGCATGTTTCATGTCAAACATAGGTAATTCAGAAGATACATCACTTATCCTTTTACCTTTCCTAGCCTTTTCAGTAACCATTTTTTCTTCTACTATTACTTCCTCCTTCTCCTTTTGGGTAGAGGAGGATTCTGCTTTCTTTGCAGCTTTCTTTTCTTTACTAACCTTGATAAGAGATTCTGTAGCAACTTCTGGGGCATCCTCTTTAGTGAAAATAGAGGCAAGTTTTTCTTGACTAGGCTCAAATTTTATATTCCTCAGATTATATGCACCCCTAGCCTGGTTTATTGCTTCTATGGTGAGGGATCCCTTTTCCTCATCACATGGTAATCTGAAATGGGGATGTTCCTTATCATCACCCACTACATTGATAGTTCTTTTTGATACAATGTCAGTCTTATCATTTAAATCAGAGACCACTTGGGCCTGGTATTCTAGGTACTTACTTCTTATGTTGCTCACATGTTCAATAGGCTCACTTTCTTCAGAAGACCATGGATAAGGCTTCCTTACATTGAACATGTTCGACATAGTGGGACTTTCTTGTTTTGTACTTTTCTATTCATTTCCCTCCCCCATTTGATCAGCTAGGGCTTAGGCTACAACACATTGGTAAGAAGAGTGAGGCATGTTACAATTAGCACACCAAGCAGTGTTCTCCACATATTTTGTGCTATTTTTCTTCAGAGGGCTAGGGGTCTCTTTTGTCTTTTGGTTTTCTTGATTCTTAGGGATTGGCTTGCCATCTTTCCAATTTTTTCTATAAGGCATGTCCCTCAGATTCATCTATTTATCATACTTTGGTATTGGTACTTGTTATCATGAAAACCTTTGTCATCCTCCTTAACAAGTTTGCTTGTTTGACCTTTTGTCTCCTTCCACAGTTTACCATCCTCTCTCTTTCCCATCTTCCCTGCGGCTTCCCTATTACTCTCGATGTATATTATTGTTTTTTAAACCTCTCTCAGGGTACGTGGGTTCTTATCCATAAGAAGATAGGACATCTTCCCATCAAAAACATTGAAGTAGGTAGTTAGACATACTTTCTCATCTAACCTCAACACTTGGAATAATTTGTTCATGGCCTTTTGAAATACATTGTTAAAACCTACCATGCATTCATTACGGAATTTCTTAAGATTATTAAATCCATTTAACATGTAACTAGAGTTAACATGCTCTCTGTATTATTCCCTAAAAGATCTAAAAATTCATCCCAATATTATATGCTATCATTAGGAAAATTCCTAAACCAATCCCTGGCATATTCTATCAAAGACTAAACAAAAAGCTTCATAATAACATCTTAATTCTCAATTTCAAAATTAGTGAAATCTTTCATATGTTCTTCATAAGTAATAACATTATTACCAGTGAGTTTTGGGATTCAGTCTCTTACCTCATTACGGATCATATTTGGATGACCAAGAATGCCATCAAAGAAAAGAGGTTGGTATCTCTCTAAATGGATAGGTCTTCTTTGGAAATTTCCCAAATTATTATTTCCACTTGGGCCTGCTACACCTCCTTTTTTTTGAGTAGGCTGAGGGGCCCCTTGCTTTGGATTACGACCAAAATGTTGAGCATTTGGACCAGTACCACCTGGTGGATTCTGTTGTAATTTCCTAGTAGGAACATGCACTGAGCTACTTGCAATGGTATTTGTAGTAGCATACAAGAAAGCTATTATCATCTTCATGTTAGTTGCAGCGGCCTCTAACTCCATCTTTTATAGCTGCTTGGCTAGATCTTCTTTAGCTTTTCTAGCTTTCTCAAGTTCTATGTCAACTTGAGATATTCCTACAGGAGTAATTTTATTTTTCTTAGGCTCATTTATACTGATTCTAACTTCCTTCTTCTTACCTTTATCAGAGACATCCTTGTCACTTTTCTTGAGCTTTGCATTTTTCTCAATTTCATGTGGATGTAATTGTCTTAAAACAGGTCCTTCTTTCTCAAACTCATCTGTCTTGGACTTTGATCTGTTATTAGCAACTTGTTGCCTCAAGGCTCCAAGATCACCAAAAAAACCTTTTTCTAGACCCTTAACCTCCTCATTTATACTTTTAGCCTTAAGCTCATTTCTCCTTGTTTCTTTCAAGAGTTCTTCTCTCATAGTTAACAAGTCATACAATTCATGCTTATGCTTTTTTCTTTCCTTTGCTATCTTTAATTCTTACTCACGCTTCTTTCTTCTCAAGGCTAGGACCTCCTCACACAATTTTTTAGAATCATAAGATGTAGTCTCAGTAGCTTACGTCTATCCTAGTTGGTCTAGAGTCTCTTCTGCAGGGAAGAAGCCTGCATATGTCATATCTCCATCTCTGGAGGGATCAAAAGATATATCATCTCTATAAGGACCAACTGGCCTTGAATTCTCAACACTTTCAGATGAAGAAGAAACTGTCTCAGGGATAGGGGTTTCCATTCTCCCCTCTGAATTATTTGGGGAATTATGGTTTTACCCACCTCTTTTAGACCATTGTGTCCTTCTAGGTGCATGGAGCTCCTCTCCTATATATTTCTCTGGATTATCTCTATAGTAAGACCTGGTGTTTCTTTGTCGACTCATTTTAAATCAGACAAGAATTTTCACTATTTCAATATGCAAATATTGGAATGCATAGAGTATAGAGTCGCCACCACAACAAGTATGGAAAAAAATTTACAAAAATTGATTAAGAAATGGAACAACATATGATTAGTCTCTATGAACTTTGAAACCCTATTGCTACAATCCACTTCTCCCTAGAAGAAATTGAAACTGGATTAAGATATTTGAAAAATGTTGCACTAGAGAGTCTAGGACAGACTAAACATGATTTATTTCAACCTTCCTCAGCGAAGTCATCATTTTGTTAGAGATTTTTCTTGTAGAATCTCAATATAGCAATTATGCTTGACTCCTAGATTCCCAACTTTTTATTCATACAAGTAAAAGTCTAATTGATGAGGATTTAATACTCCTTCTTCTTTAAGCTCCACATACTCAGGCGGGTGTACCTTTTACAATTTAATGCTTCTAAGTAAATATGACAGTGGATCAAGGATTAACACTAATTTTCTCTTGCCTCTTACTAAAATAACTGATAACACATTTTAAAAATGAATATAACCAATATTATGCAGAGCTTTACAAGCCAGACCATGAACTTGACAAGAGCAAATACTAGTGAAATAAGGATTCTCATCCTTCTTCTATTTGAGTACTAACCTTAGACTGGCTGACCTAATGATTCACTCTCCAAGAAATCAATAAAATTACTTGTATTATTCAATCCAAATGATTAACATATATGTTCTTTAAATAGAAATATAAAAGGATTGTTTAGATTTAATGTTGATGATGATAACTATTAGCCAAATCTAGACCAGTGCCTAGTCTAGGGAAAAGAGTCAAATGAAGTATACATTCACACAAATATCTTAATGCAAACACACATGGAACTCAGATGAAATTCCTTAAAAACCACCTTCTCATTATCATACCCATGTATCAGATTCTTATATTAATATTTAGCACTCTGAAACTACTTTTAAGAATTACTCCCTCCTTGAAAGAAACTCAAAAACAATCTCACAGTTACCTTATAACTAGTGTATTAAAAATGCCTTACAAATTTAATACACAAGAACTCAAACACAAATACATGAATACATCATAAATATGAAATAGGAAATTCCACTGTATTTTATTAAAATATCTCTGCTCAATACATTCAGAATGACAAAAATCTTAAAACTAGACAAAATTCAGAAATCTACCTTGCAGTTGTGAATTCACCATCCTTTACAATATAATACAACTTTCTATATATAGTATGCATTAGCCATCTTGGAATCCTAAAAGAGACAGGATGCAACAAGCTTTGGATGGCTAAGAAAAGAAAAAAGTGCTAAAATACAAAAAGGCAGTTACACTTCCAGTCAGTGGAAAGATAAAACTTGAGTAGTTGATTTGCAATCATTCCAAATATTTTGCAGTTGGAACCTTTGTCTGCAGATATTCAGGGTTACCTCTTAAATTTGTTATAAGACCTAATGACTAATAATACAAACTAACTTAAACTAGTCTTGATGATGATTTCCCTCCATGTTCTCATTGATCAGGTGTTAAGTGTCATTTACTCCTCATCTATCACATCCAAATAAATTATTGTTGGCTTCTTTTTCTTTGGATTGGTGATTTTTTCCCAAAGTGTGAGTTCATCCTCTGTTGGCCAACTAAAACCTTGTATACTCTATAATTTCTTCATCTACCATTCCCACCTAGCATCTGTAATAGCCTTGACATCTATAACAACTTGACAAAGTCTGTTTCAGCTTTGAATGCTTCGTGCATGGCTTTACTAAATTTGTACATATCTAGGACATTTTTCTCTTTTAGGAATGCCTCTTTCTTAGGAAAAAAAGTGTCAAAATCTTGTCTTCATTCTTTAATATACTTGATCTCATCATTTTCCCTTTTGATAGGACGGATAAACCTACTGAAATCAGGGCCAAACATGCTTACCCTTGTTTGAATTTGATTGGTTTTTCCTTTGAAAAAGGACAATGATGTGTCAATTTTTTCTATCATCTCGCCTACTTGTCATACTAATTCTGAGAGATCTATCTTGTAGGGATGCAATGCCTCTAACCTTTCAAATAAGGACCCCCTGCCTGACCATACACTAAAAAAAGGGTATAGAGTTTCTATTTGGCCTTTTACCTCTTTCTCAAAGTTAGGACACTTAATATATGCATTGTGCATTGTATCCAATTTACCTTTCAGGATATCTATCCTATGCTACAAGATTTTAATAATACAGATAATGCAACTTCATTCTTATCCTTGTCCAATTGCTTTATTTCCTCTGGGAGATCCTCAGTGGTATTTGTCTGCATAGAAGCAACTTCTTTGGCTAGAGGAGGAAGAGCTTTGGGGGCCTCATCCAATTTCTTGTTCAGAGTATCCACTTCCCCCTACAATTCTTTTATCTATATCAAGCAATTATCTCTATCTTTTGCCACAAAAATTGACTCATCAAAGAGCCTTCCATACCTTGTTGATAATTTCTCTATTTTTGCCTCATTGAGGTGGGAAAGTGGGTAACAGCTTGGGAAATCTCAAGATTAGAGGTGTTTTGGACAGTCCAGATGATCTTGTCTCCATCCATCTTCTCCTCAACACTAACTAGAGATGGTGTTTGTGCTCTTGGATCCAGGGACCACATGGTTAAGGTTTGGGGTCTTGGATCATATCCACACCCCCTTATCATTTCTCCAATTTGTGTCTCAAAAGAAAAATTATCCTCTGGTTGCTTCCTGATTTGATCAATGATAAATGCAAAGACTGAATCCCATCCAGGCCCAAGTAACATTCCACTAGACTTTACCAATTGCCTAGCTCCTCTAGTGTAATTACTTCAGACTCAAAATCATAGGCTTTTAAATCTTGCAAAGCTTCACTCTGCATGGTACCACATTCTATAATTTGTAACTAAGATCCAACTTCTTGTTGCTTTCTCCAGATAAGAAATTTCTTGAACTCATCAGTCTTAATGAATGCATCATCATTCAGAAATTATTCTTGATAAGGCTCTCTTTCATCTTGGCATAGTTTGAGGGTCAGTTCCATCTCTTCTTGCGTGTCTTTCTCTTTTTTCTTGCCCTCTCTAATAGTCTTCCTTAACTGGTAATGATATTGCCTATCACCATTGATTAGGGCACTTATTCTATCTTTATTTTTCCCTTGTATCTTTGTCTGAGAGGGCTCTCCCTATTCTATTCTTTGTTTATTCCTTGGAGGCTCACTTTTTTCCTTAGTTTCATCATCCTATGTGTTTTCTCAAAACTAGGTGGCACATCTATCTAAGGTGGACTGTAAATCTTGTATCCTCCCTCACTATCTTCCTCCTACTTTGAGGATGAGTTCTTTTTAGGGCCCCTTTGTTTCTCCTCAATCTAATTTTCCAGTTGATTATACAAGGTGTCATACATCATAATCATCTTTGTGATTCTTGTCATATAGGGAAATCCCAGGATGAAACCTCCAAAATGAATCCCTGCTTTTTTCATCTCTTGCTCCAAATGTATTAGGTCCTGGTACATTGCAGCTCTCCTCTATGCTTCTTCATCTTCTAGGATATTTCTAATAACATCCTCTTCATCACACCCCTCATGTTCCCTAATGGCAGTGACACTTATGGTTAGCAGTTTTTTGGAACACTTAATGAAGCCTTCAGGATCCACATATCTATATAAGGCCATGCTCATCTTGCATTTCCCTAACCAGTTGTTTACTGCATCAATGGCCCCTTTCCCAATGGTAAAATAAACAACACTGAACTGTCTGGGTGTAAATGTGCATTTTCTATTAGGGGCCAAGTGTTCTTTGTCTTTCCACATTAATTGGCAACTAAACTCCATTAAGGAAACCCTTGGAGGCACATACTTTGGAAGTATATGTGGAGGTTGAGAACATCCATAAACCCTAATTAGTGTGTAGGTCTTTTCACAATAAAAATATCCCCAATTGTGATCTCCTGGCCACTTGTCCACATATACACAAGGGCTTAGAAGTCTAAGCACCTTGATTGTCATCCTAGTTAAATTAGCACCCAGCAAGTTTAGAATTGGATGTACAACCCAATTCTCAAAACCACAGTATTCATTTTCATTGGAGGTATAATTCCAAACCCTAATCCAGAATTGTAAAACGTTTAGCTAGCCTTGGAAGTGCATCCTTGGTCTCAAATTCTCTATATCCATGCTATTTATGTTGAAGAAAAGAATCAAATACATTATAATTGAATAATGCAAGAATTTAGGGTTAGTCTTCTTCTGGATACTTATAAGGCCCTCATGCATCATATTGATAACATACTGAATATATTCAAAATCAGTATTTACGTGGGAGTTTTGGATGTCCAGGATGATCATCAGTAAATCCACAAGCATCTTCTTAATATACCCATCAATCCCCAATACTCTACATATCCCATAAGCTAGATACTTAATGTAGAAGCTTAAATCCTTTATTTTAATTGTGCACCCTTAGAAGAAGGCATCGGGGTATGTAATTTCTATTTGACTTAGGCACATGAGACTGGATCAAATTCTTAACCACATTGACCTCTCTGATATATTTGTTTTTCAATTTCGTTAGGTCAATTTCGGTGGCAGAGGCATGCTATATACCAAAGGCTTTCATAAAAGAAGCCCTATCCAAGGTTACTAGGTTTGTTTCATCATGTTTCTTAATAGTTTTAGAAACAATATCATATCTTCTAGCCAATTCTACTAATAGGTCCACATCTAAAAAGATATATGGGATTATTAACTTGGCTAAACCTAATGTCCAAGGGTTTGACACAGGTATTTTCTTGTCCTTATTACTATAAAATTAATTAAATAAGTAATAACAAGAGCACCCAAGAGTGGTGGGATCCCTACAATTTGACATGTAGTTAGAGAAGTATTCATCATTTACATTTTTTATTCTAGTTGGTTCCAAGAAGCAGAGCAATGGACTCATCTGAATAATTTATTTTTCCCTTCTATTCTTCTTTTTCATCCCTACCTTCACCACTTACTGAATCCCTGCTTGATTCTGCTTGACTCATCTTTACTAATTTCTGAAATACCCTTCTCTTTGAAACAAACTTCTTTCAATTGCTCTGAAACTTATGCAATTTTTTCTCTGTTGCACTAAAAAATTTGGTAAGCAAAATTAACAAGTGTTGTGTCTATTTATCATTGAATCATCAATGCATCAGTAAAATTGAGAACCTGGAAACCGTTGCTCAATCACTTCTATAATAACTCTGCATGTATTGACATCAATTTTCTCCTAGCCATGGCACTTGAAGTTTACAGGTAATTGAATTTGAATGCTTGGCTGGAAAAAGTCATGAGTGCTTTTCATTTTTTAAAACCTTATTATATGTTAAAACACTCAAGATGAGATCTGATTGGCCTGCTTTTCTTACTTTTTACAACTCAGCAGATTACTTGTACTTTGTCAGGATCTTCAATCTTTTATTAACCCTATTTTTTATATTATTTCCTTGGAATGGCGTGAGAACGGATCCTCAGGATTTTACCACACTTAGTTCTACCATGGTCTATTTGGAGATTGCATGACTGCACTATCTCCAAGTCTCTAAATGTTTCCTCTTACTTAGGTTATATTACGAGATCTAGCACCAACCATTGATCTTGTGCTTCATCAATGGTTGTCGCTAATTTTCTGAAAGATTTTCATAACCTTGATTTCATTCCGAGATTCAGCACTCACCACATATTTTAACTTTACCTTACCTCTTGTTCATCTCTTAATATTGAGTAACTTGTCTCCTCTTATCCCTGAATCTCGCAATGTAACTTTACTTGAATTTACCCCAACCAAGGTTCATCTAGAGATTCAGAGATGATGGAAACACCAAGTCGCTGAATAAAAATCTTAACTCGAGTCCCATCTGGAGATCTATCACTAGCTATTCATCTGGGATGAGATCGATGATCCTCGCTAAGTCTCTGAGCTTTTAACTTAACCTTAGGTCCATTCAGAGATTTGACGACAAGGCGAAAAGATAACTTTGTTCTAACTCTGAGTCTATCTGGAGATTCAGAGATAACTAAGATGTCTGAATTGCTAAATGATTTGACTAACTCAATTTCTATTCAGAGATCATGCACACACCACAAGATCTAAATCATATCAATGGTCCATATCTTTCCCTTATCAACTCAGCTCTTAACTTTATCTTGACTCAAGTCATCTGTAGATTGCGCAACTAAAGAAAAATCATGAACTCAGATAGTTACTCCTTCACCTATGGTCAAATTTGGAGATTACGCACAAGGAAATTTGTAATTCACTGAATGCATTACTTAACCTTGAGTCTATTTGGAGATTACGCACTAGCCACACACTGAGATCTTGATCTATTTATTGCACTAAATCTCTTAATCATTTTGTACTTGATCAATTTATCTAGAGATTATGTGGAATTCCTTAATCGTGACATTGATTTCATAATTCTTAACACTAATCCTAGTATATTCTGATATTACAAGATAAAGGCTATCTCGCAATCTCCCAATGTTTACACTAACTCTAGTCAAGTCTCAAGTTGCAGAGATAAAGCAGTCTCTGATTCGCTGAATGATCTTTCTAACCTTGGGTTTACTTTGAGACTTGATGAACACCACAAATTTCCTTAGCCACTTAGACACATGTCTTCATCTTAGCTCATTACCTCCTGATTGCTAAATTCGCTAAATAATTCATGACCCTTTGACCTTTTCTGGCGATTCAGTGCTAGACACGCATCTCTATTCTGATCAATGGTCTAAATTATTTCTTGGCAAACCTGACTTGACTTTGAACTAACCGAACCTGACCTTGATTCATTTGGAGATTTAGCGATTGAATAAATCTCCAAGTTTCTGAATGTTTCTTATAATTCAGGTTTGGTCTAGAGATCACGTGCTAGCCATCAAATCTTTCTTTAATCAATGATCAGTGCTAAGTCTCTGAATGTTTTTGTACTTGACCAATTCTTTATGAGATTAAGAGACAACCCTTTATTCTTATCTCAATCCAATGGTTTACGCTAAATCTTGAGACCATTTTATTAACTACACTTCCATTTTGAGATCATGCAACCAAGTTAACTCTGAATCTTGCAATAAAATTCACTAGACTTTCTCTGACCACATGTTCATCTAGAGATTAAGAGATAATTGAATCTTCAACTCACTGAAAGATTTACTAACTTTGGAGTTAAATGGGAGATTACATACTAAACACATGATCAAAACAAGGATAGAACAAGATCAATAGTCCTCTCCTGATTTCTGAATAAAAGGTTGACCTTGACTATTTTCTGGAGATCATGCATTGGCCACTCATCAGAAATGAGATCAACAATCCTCGCTAAGTCTCAGAATAAATCACTTAACTCTGATTCCATCTGGAGATCTACTGACAAAGAAAAAAGATAACGTTGTCCTAAGCTTGGGTTAGATTATGAGATCACGAGATAAAGGCTATCTCACAATTGCTAAATGATCTATCTAACCTGATTTAAGTCATGAGATCTAGTGCTAGCCACACGATGAAAACTGCATTGACAGACGTCACTGAATCTCACAATATTTGAGTTGACTTCATCTTTGTCTAGTGATCACGCACCAACCGCATGATGAAAATAAGATCAACCACATGCACTTAATCTCTGAATCCATAAGATCATATTCCTTTCTTCCCAATATTAAGAGATAAGAGCTTGCACCAAGTCTCCAAACCATAAAGAATATTCGGTCTTAATCACGAGATTAAAGATAAAGGCAAAGACCAAAAAGGCACATGACTTGAAACTTAAGTTACACAAAAAAAGTAACTTCAAAATAGAACAAGGTCATGGGGGTATGGTTTTGCATGGTAAAGACAAAAAGGATTAGGTTTTAAGGCTTTCATCCATTTTTAGTACCGCATTTTCTTGGAAGGCATACACTTTCAGAAAATTTGAGGGAATGCTTGAAGACACTTTGAATTTTAGGGCATAAACTGACATTGGGAACCAAAACTTTAGCATGACTCATAAAAACTAGAAATAGACCCAATAGAAGCATTAATGGCTAGAATATTTAATAAAGGTAAAGGAAGATATAAAGGTAAACTACCTTTTCTATGCTTTAATTGTAAAGAAATTGGACACTTTGCTGCCAGATGCCCTAATAGGAAAAATGATGAAAGAAACAATTAAAGATCTAATGACAGAAAGGATGATCGATAATATAGAAGTAACCAATAGTATGATAGAAGGGGTAACCAAGATTACAAAGACAAAGGCAAGAAATAATGTTACCCTATTGAAAATAAATATGAAGACACTGACACTGACACCGATGAAGATATTGAGACAGTGTTTGTAGCTATGAAAGAAGATTCGGAAGAAGATGAAAGGTGTGTTGAAACAGTACTTATTTATAAATTTATCAAGAATGAAGTTTGGATTATTGATAGTGGTCATACTCATCATATGACTGGAGATAAAGACAAATTTGAATTTCTTGAGCATTATAATGGTGGATCTGTTAGAATGGGAAATGATACACCTTGTCAAGTGAAAGGAAAAGGTACTATATTGTTGAAAATATGAACAAATGTGAGAATGCATATTGGGTGAAAGGCCTTAATTATAATATGTTGAGTGTTTCATAGTTAAATAGCATAGGTCACCAAGTTGCATTTGAGAACAGAAAAGATAAAATCTATGATGAAACAGGAAAGTTGATTGACACATGAGAACAATCAAAAGGTAATCTATTCTATCTTGACTCTAGATAAATATCTTGTTTTATGGATAGAAATAAAGATGTGTGGTTGTGACATAAGAGGTTATGTCATGTGAATTTTGACAACATGGTTAAGATTAGTAAGAAAAGGAAAGTAAGAGGCTTATCGATCATATCTAAACCTGACCATGTCATGTGCAAGAATTGTCAAATGGGAAAAATGTCAAAATCTAGTTTTAAGAGCAAAAAATTTTCATCTAATGTTATTTTGGAATTGGTTCATACCAAGTTATGTGGAACTATGAGAACACGGAGCTATTATGGTGACTGTGTTTATTTTATTTGTTGATGACTATTCTAGAATGATGACTATCATGTTCTTAAAAGAAAAATTTGAAGCATTTAAGATGTTCAAATGGTACAAAGCTAAAGTGGTAAAGAATTGAAATGTTTAAGATCAGACATAGGAGGAGAATTTATTTTTGATGATTTCACTAACTTTTGTAATGAGCATGGAATTAAGAGACATGTCTCTGCACCAAGGACACCACAATAGAATGGGATTGCTAAAAGGAAAAATAGATCCATTGTGGATTGTGCTAGAATGTTGATGATTGAAAAGAGTGTTATACAAGTTTATTGGAGGGAAATCGTTAGTACTGTTGTATACACATTGAATCAAGTACAACTAAAGAATGACTCAAACAAGATACCTTATGAATTATGGTATGGTTACACACCTAATGTGAGTTACTTTAGAATATTTGGAAGTCGATGCTATATTCTAAAAGATGATAGAAATGGGAAATTTGATTCAAAAGGTGATGAAGGAATATTTCTAGGATATTCTACTAAGAGAAAATCTTATAAATGTTTGAACAAGTCTTCTAACAAGATCATTGAAATTGCAAATGTAAGAGTTGATGAATTTGCTGAGAATAGTGATACTAAAAGTAAAAGAGAACCAGAAGAATGTAGTAGATTTTTTTACAATGAAGATCTTAACACTTTGCCTAAGGAACTGCCTACCATTACCGAGCAATAGGGTAATGTTACTAAGCATCAGAATGCACCAACCAAGAATCGGGAAAATTTTGCAACTGGAGATCGTGATCATACACCAACTGGAGAATAGAATGAAGAAAGAACTAAACCTTTACTTGCAAAATATGTAAGAAAACATCATCCACATAATCAGATTATTGGAGACAAGAGAGTTGGCATGATGACACAAAGTAAGTTGACTGATAACACATGTTTAATTTGTGAATTTGAGCCTAAAACTATTAGATATGCACTTGCAAACAATTATTGGATTTAGGCAATGAATGAGGAAATTGAGTAGATACAGAAGAACAAAACATGGACATTGGTACCAAGACTGAATGATAAGAATGTAATTGGCACCAACTAGATATTCAGAAACAAATTGAATGAGAATGGAGATGTTATAAGAAACAAGGCAAGACTAGTATGCAAAGGGTATGCACAAGAAGAAGGTATTTACTATGGAGAAACTTTTTCACCCGTTGCTAGACTTGAAGGAGTTAGAATATTGCTTGCGCATGTTTCTTACAAAGGATTTAAAGTTTATCAAATGGATGTTAAATTTGCATTTCTGAATGGGAAACTAGAAGAAGAGGTATACATTGAACAAACTGAAGGTTTTTATTGATCCTAATTAGACAAGCATGGTGTGTAAGTTACACAAAGCCTTGTATGGAGTGAAACAAGCAACGAGAGTATGGTATGAAACACTACACTCCTATCTTATCAGTATTGGATTTGTTAGAACAAGTGATAACAACAATTTATACTTGAAAGAAGCAACTAATGATAAGATTCTAATTGCTGAAATTTTTTTTTATGGTATCATATTTGGAGGAAATGATAACTTGTGCAAATCATTCGCTGATGAAATGAGAAAAGAATTTGAAATGTTAATGTTTGGAGAGATCAATTTTTTTCTTGTCTTGCAAATCTTACAATAGGATGAAGTCATATACATTACTCAATAAAAATACATCAAGGAAGTACTGAAGACATTCATAATGGAAGATTCAAAACCATTCAGTGCACCTATGGTCACTAGATGCAAATTGACAAAACAAGATCCGACAACCGAGGTAAATCAGACATTGTATAGATCTATGATTGGAAAATTAATGTATGTTGTACACACAACACCAGACATTACACACGTAGTTGGGATTGTAGCAAGATTCTCTGCTAATCCTAAGGAATCACATATGACTTTTGTAAAGAGAATTTTTTAGATATCTAAAGAACACTAAAGATTATGGATTATGGTACAAGAAAGATGGAAAGTTTGAACTAAAAGTTTACACAGATGTTGATTGGGCTGGGAACATTGACAATAGAAAGAGCACTACTGTTGGAGCATTATTTGTGGGAGAAAGATTAGTTACTTGGATCGGTAAGAAGAAAGGATGCATATCTCAGTCAACTGCAGAAGTGGAATATGTTGTTGCTACTACAAACTATTTGAACATTGCATGGATAAAACAACTTTTGAAAGGTATGAATGAAGAGATCACTGACCTAGTGATAATTTATTGTGAAAATACTAGTGCAATTAACATTTCTAAGAACCTAGTGATGCATGCAAAAACAAAGCATATATCTATAAAGTATCACTACTTGAGGGAATAGGTACAAGAGAAAAAAAGTGACACCGGATTATGTTCAATCAAAAGAATAATTGGCTGACATATTCACTAAACCCTTACCAAAGGATACATTTGAGTACTTGAGGAATAGAGTAGGGGTCCATCCCTTGTCTATCAATCACTAAGATGACTAGGAGGTTGCATCAACCTAAATTTTATCAGAATATCAATCATGTTGATGCAAAATGAGAACTAGACCAACATTGCATATTAGTACACTACAAGGTACCTGATCTGAACCGAAAACATAGAGATATTTTTGGCTACTAAAGAACTGTATATTTTCTTTTTGGCATTGTTTTCAAATGGAGATATGATTCAATGAAATATCTATCCACTGCAAGGGAGAAAGGGAGAAAATACAAAGAGAGAGAATGATATATCTATCCATTTCAGGGAGAGAAGATTGAAATGAGTCAAATCTGCAGGGAGAGTCTTTATGGTGAGTTTTAATGTTGTGTAAGTGATTAAACATATTACATGTACAAGCTAGGCAGAGCTACAACATTTTGCATATAGTTGTAGAACTAAAGTTTGGTATTCTATGGAATTTTCATATTGCATATTTCATATTGTGTTGTCATTAATGCCAAAGGGAGAGATTGATGAACTATAATTGATTGTATGTTTGAAGTCATTTAGTTGATGATCAACCGAGCTACAGATATGATGATAGACATTAATCAGTTAATGTATTGTCATTGATGTTAACTTATTTGAGTATCAATCATGGTAACAAACATATATTATGGATTGAAGATATGGAATAAACATATTTTATGCATTCGGTATTTGAAGAGTTCTATATACACTGAGTTAGAACATTGGACACTGAGAAAACATAGTGTATACTGAGCATAATATTAACTAATCAAGGTATCACTGATGCATCACGGTATTGACCGAGTGAAAAAAAAGAAGGTCGAATAGAATGATGAGCTGACATTTGTTTATGATTTTGAGGTAATTGATAATGTTTTTTATGTTGATCAAACAGCTATAAAAATTTAAGATGATTGGACGAAGGAGATTGAAATGTGTTTTTGACACAACTGTTGAAGAAGGTTTAAGCGCAAAATCAACGATGGAGATCAAGCAACAAGATCTAAGGATGGAAATTAAATAAGTTATGATGTCTATATAAGATACAAGAGATACATGCAAACACGCACATGCATATTGTTGAAGAGATTAACTTCATGTGTGACTGATCAAACTGGTTAAAGATAGAATCGAGAAATTCTACAAACAACACCGAGCAATAGAAAAGAGTATATACCGAGCATAATAGAGTATGATGAATCAGAGGGACTGAAGTGACTATTGATCAGAGGTATTATGTACTTAGTATAGATCTAAAAATCTAAAAATAGAGTTATATTTGAGTCAAATTATTAATGTATCAGTTTAACCATTGTTACAAAAAAATCTCTTAACCGAGAAGGACTTAACAGTCTTTATTATGACATTCAATGAATGTTGATTGTTTTCTTTTTTACCCCATAGTGAATGATTGGTTAAGGGAGAAATGTTAGTAATAAATCCTCTAACCAGGTCACACCTAATAGTGTGCATTGTAACCTTTAACAGGGTTGGCTCTTTACCGAGCTCACTTCAAAAGAGTGAATTATTTTAGGTTACCGGTCCCAGGTGGTTTTTCCCTTAGAAAGGTTTCCACATTAAAAATCTATGTGTTAATGTGTATGGATGTGTTGGATTGTTATTGTCAGTAATCACAGTATTAATTTACTACTACTTGGTAGATGAGTTTTAAAGTCAGTTTGAGATCATAGTTTATATTTCACCAAGTTGATTTATATGTTTGAAATTGTTTTTATATACATCTGGGAGTATTTGGGACTGTAGGATAATTTTTTTTATATACATCTTAGTTATCTAAAAACCCTATAAGCTATGGTATAGTCACTCACCTAGTGTTAAATATTTCAAAGTCTTTGGCAGTACATGTTACATTGAGAGGGATGATTACATAGGCAAGTTTGATCCTAAAAGTGATGAAGGTATTTTATTAGGTTATTCTACTAAAAGAAAACCATATAAGTGTTTCAATAAAAGAACTAACAAAATGATTGAGAATGAAAATGTAAAGGTGGATGAATACCCTGAGAAATCTGGTGATTCAAGCAAGTAAGTGACAGAGGATGATCAGGAGATTGTGTATATTGAATAGGAAGTGCATAAACCAGTAGAGAAGAACAATGTAGAAGTGATTCAACTGGAAGAAGAAGAAGACCTAAACCAGTGATACCTAGGTATGTGAAGATGAATCATTCTAATGATCAGATTATTGGCAATAATAATGCAGGTGTTCTAACCAGAAGAAAGTTTAGAGAAAGTACTTGTTTGATTTCCAAGTATGAGCCTAAAATAGTGAAGGAATAAATCAAGGATAAAGATTGGGTAAAATATATTGAGGAAGAAATTGATCAAATTGAGAAGAATGATAATTGGACACTTGTTCTCATACCTGAAGATAAAAATGTGATTGGTACAAAATGGGTTTTCAGGAACAAATTGAATGAAGATGGAGATGTGACCAGAAATAAGGAAAGACTTGTATGTAAGGTCCATGCACAAGAAGGACTAGACAATGGGGAGTCTTTTTCTCCAGTGGAAAGATTAGAAGGGGTAAGAAATATAATTTCTTATGTTTTTTATAATAAGTTCAAAGTTTTTCAAATGGATGTTAAGTGAGTTTTCTTGAATGGAGTTATTGAAGAAGTCTACATAGAACAACCTGATGGCTTTGCATTGACAAAGTACAAGGACATGGTATGCTAGATACAAAAGAGACTATATGGACTAAAACAAACTCCAAGGGCATGGTATGAAAGGTTACATTCCTATCTTATTAAGATTGGCTTTAATAGAACAAGTGATGATAGTAATGTGTACCTAAAAGTTGAAGGAGATAAGTTGTTAATAGCCGAAGTATTTGTTGATGATATCATCTTTGGAGGAAATGATGAGATGAGTTTGGCATTTGTTGAGGAGGTGAAGAAAATTTTTGAAATGTCAATGATTGGGGAGATCAAATTATTTATTGGATTGCAGGTTTCACAACTAGAGAATGGTAAATATATATATATCAGTCAATCCAAATATGTGAAAGAAGTGCTCAAGAATTTTGGTATGGATGAATCCAAATCGGTTGGAACTCCCATGGTAACAAGATGTAAATTTTCTAAGGATGATGAATCTGATGTAGTAGATGCTACTTTGTATAGATATATGATCGGTAAGTTGCAGTATGTTGTTCATAACAGACCAGATATTGCTCAAGCGGTTGGAAAAGTGGCTAGATTTCAAGCAAATCCTAAAGAATATCATATGGTTATAGTCAAAAATATATTTAGGTATTTGAAAGGAGCAGATCACTATGGTCTATGGTATGCTCATGATGGTGATTTCTCTTTGAGTGTGTTTACTAATGTTGATTCGGAAGGAAATGTTAATGATAGAAAGATCACAAGTGGTGGTGAATTTTTTCTAGGTGAAAGGTTTGTAACTTGGACAAGAAAGAAGTAAAATTGTATTTCATAATCCACTGCAAAAGAAGAGTATGTAGCAATAGCTATAAATTGTACATAAATTGCAAGGATGAAGTAGATTCTTGAAGGTATAAAAGAAAAGGTGACTGGATCGGTAACTATTTTTTGTGACAATATAAGTGCAATAAATATTTCCAAGAATACAATAATGCATTCCAAGACTAAGAACATTGAAATTAAGTATCATTTTTTGATAGAGAAAGTGCATGAGAAGGAGGTGAAGTTGCAATATGTACCAACAAATGAGCAGATAGCAGATATCTTCACAAATCCACTACCTAAGGATACTTTTGAGTACCTTAGAGGTAAGCTAGGGGTTATGCCTCTACCTAAACAAAACTAAGATGTTTTTGGTGCATCAATCCAATGGATTTATTGTTATATCTTTTACTATGGATTGATATTCAATGGACTACTTCTTAGGGGGGCACTTGGTAAGAGATTAACATTGTTGCATCAATTGAAGACTTTGGCATTGTTGTCAAAGGGGGAGAATAGTGGAGAAGAGTAAATATTAGGGAGAAGAGCACGAGAAGCACAAGTCAGGTATTGGGAGAAGACTCAGTAAGGGAGGAGAGAAATATAAAGATGTAACCGCTAAGGTGGGATATTTTTGGTATTTAGTTTGCTTGGTATTATTGGTATTGTCATCAATGCCAAAGGGGGAGATTGTTGGCATAATTGATGCAGAGATAAGTAGAGTATATTATGTTATGTGTTTGATGCAGATATGATGATAGGAGGATCAGTTATGATTTTATCATTGATGTCAACTTAGTGTTTGTTGGTTGAAACTATGCATATTATGATGATGTATGTTCAAGAGGTTGAATCCAAAGTTGTAGTAAGAGTTGGCATGTGTGATTGTAAAGGAAGACTAAGTGATTTCTCTAGATGCTATATCTTTGACCACACAAGTTTATCATATGTATGGTGTCAGTTATGATTGATTGAAGGTTGACAAGTCAACAGGAAGATCATAATGAAACCAAGGAAGAATCATTTGATTTTTGTGTCAAATAGGTTTGGATTCATGTGTTGTGGTTCATGATATGTTATCTTTAATATGTTATGAGGTTTTTTCACCGCATCATATTTGGGTGATTTGACGACCAAGTTTCAATGGACAAAAGATTGTTTAGTAAAAATTAAAAGGAGTTCTTAGAATAATCAATCATATCCTTAATTGGTGATGATGTATCATATTGCGATAAGTGATCATGTGCTTTGGGGATCATTGTGACATTGTAGATCGACGTGGATTAATGAGTGGTATTTCTATGATCGAATTTATTGAATTTGTGCAAGAACATTGGAAAGTGTGTTGTGGTTTGACTTTTCTTTGTCATATCAATGTGAAATGGATTTGAAGATCAACTTGAGTTTGTTAGAGAAAATTCTAGATTGGTATTATGTTTTAGGGTTTGAGAATTGAGAAGGAAAGATTGTAAAACATTTTTTAAGGTGGTTAATTGCCCTAATGAACTTGCATTGTATATATATATATACATAATGATGAAATGTAAAAGTGTAGATCGTGGATGTAGAGGTGTGATCGAGAGAGGATAGAAGAGAGAAGATTTTCTGCAAGCTAAGTAGAGATTGAGATTGAATTGGATATGTACTAGCAGAAGAGTGCTACTCTTTTCAGAACACTTTCATTTGTTGATTCCTAATAGTTTATGCAAGAAAATTCATTAACAAGGTAGATCCTAATAGGTCTTATTTGTAAATCATTTAACCAGGTGACTCTTTAATTATGGTTAGAAATCCCTTAGCGGGGTTACTCCTAATAGGGTAAAGCTCCTAAAAAGGCTAGAGGTAAATCCCTTCACCAGGTGGCTCTTAATAGGTTATTTCTCTTAATCGGGTATTTTTCATCGGGCGTACTTCAGAAGAGTGTAATTATTTGTGGGTGTCATTCCCACAAGTGTTTTTTCCCATTTGGGTTTCCATGAGAAAAATATTGGTGTTATTGTGTTTCATGGTTGTGAATGTTTATCTTCATTGGTTTGTTTATCATGCAATAGATGTTAATAGATGCAAGTTGTTGAATGGTTGATGAAAACTTTGATTTGGTAGATTACTGATTCACCCTCCCTCTCAGTAATATTGGACCTAATAATACCCACAAGCCCACTCTATATATTATACTATACCTGACCTAGCTCTATGAGCTACTTGTCCCTAATTTGGAAGCATCAATCCCCTCCTCTAAGAAGAACCTCCTCAACCATCATCTCCATAATGATCACTTTCATCTCCACCATGTACACCATCATCTCCCCCATTATCACTGTCATCTCCCCCTTGATCACCGTCATCTCCTCCATGATCACTTTAATCAACTCTATGACCATCATCATCTCCTCCATGGTTATCATCATCATCTCCACCAGCACCTCAACCAATGACTCTACCACTTCTCCTTCTCACTACTCTAATTAGGATATCATCATATCCTACATCTCCCTCATCTCTGTGATCTCTTCATTTTCCTCCATATCTCTGTATTCGTCAAGATTGGTCATCATCATCAATACTCCCCAAGGGAGGCACTGGCTCATCTGGTGAAGTCAATCATGGGAACAGATGCACTACAAACCACTGTGTATACTCCTTTGGCACACCTACATCCATAACATCCTCTTGATACTCCTAAGCAACTGGTGCTAATGTGTGAAACTCAACTCTAGCTACCTCACATGATGCACATGGTCGCCAGGTAGGTTTATCCTTCTGTGTATGTGCATACATAGCTAATTCATGGGGCATACCTTGAATTCATCCAGACTATCACCATACTGTGGTAATGATGAATCTCTCAATAATGTAAGGTGTGCAACCAAGAAACCATCTCGATGTGAATATATACAAAACCTCTCGGTAATCCTCGTGCAACTCCTCACATCCCAAATAGGGTCTCCAACAAATAGTGTATGCAATGAAAATTCCTGCAGCTGCACAACAAGTCAAAACATGCAAAACACAAGATATACCAATAAATCAAAGCATGTAAAGAACTTGAAACACAACTAAATTCTCACTACAACCTCCGATGAGCTAAAACAAGTGCGCCCAAGACTTGTTTATTTTGCTCTTAGAGATTTTGTGGGTTTTCCCTCCCAACACAATGCATTGAATCCCAATATGATGCAAGATAGAAGATGGTGAAGGGATTGAGAACAAGTATGAGGAATTTTCCCCAAGCTTCACATGATGAAGATTGAGAATGCAATAGAAAATCTAGGATGAAGATGCAAGATGAACTAAACTAAGATTGATTTCCATTACCTAACATGTAATATCTACATGATCTAATGCTCAAATAAATTAAATAGAATGAAGACTAAGAAATTCTCAAGAAAAATGCTCTAAAATGCAATCACTAGCTAGTTGCAAAATGAGGAGTGGGGCCTCATTTTATGGATTTGCTTATGAAAATGGAGGACTAGGATTAAGAGGTGGAAAATGAGTGGCTGAGATGAAAGGTTAGGTAGGGTTTTGGTGGGAGTGGAGATTAAGAGGCAAAAATAAATTAGTGGCTAGGATTAAGTGGTTAAATAGAGGAGTTGAATTTTCAAGTGGAGGGAATAAGAATTTTAAAAAAGTCACATGTGTGTGCAAGTGATTAAGACTAAAAGGGGTTTAATTACCTTTTAAGTATAATTAAACTGAATTTAGCCAAAAGCAAGGAGAAGTGAGATTTAAATTTAATTTAAATGGGGTTTAGAAGAATTTTAGAGGAAATGGACGGATTAAATAAATAAAATTTATTTAAAAAGAAATATGGAGGAAACATATATTAAAATAAAATTTTAATATATTAGGGATAGTATTTAAATTAATTTAAATACAAGGTGATGAATTTATTTAATAAAATTAAATAAATAGACGAATATAATGAATATAGTTAATTTATAAAAATTAACTATATTATTATAGGCAATATTAATTAAATTAATATAGAAATGAAGAGGGACAATTTAGGGTGTCTACAGATAGTATCTAAATCATCAATCTGTCACCTCCAATACTCCAACTTTCCCAGATTCAGCTAGACAATCAAACCATTACATTCGTATATGAAGATCTGACCTTCCTCTCGTACTCTCTCTACAACTGGTTGGGTCACTAGAAGATGCTCCCATACCCAAATCTATAAAACTATGTCACCAGCCGATAAATTTGTTGTACAATCATATGCAACATGATGAAGCTCATGATATAGATGTGTTATAATGCATGTATCCCAGGCAAAATGTTTGTGGTCTTGTAATCATGTCCTCTAATAATCGGCCCCAACCAATATGGAATTTGTGATCTCTCCTATCTGGCATAAGGAATCCTCCAACCAATGATGCTAAAATTGTTGGGAGAGGGGCATAATGTCTCCTCATCATTGTATCCCATGTCATTGTGTATCCTCTGATTCACTCATCCTTGAACACTCATCGTACTATTGATCCATCATCAAAAGGATTGAATTACACTAACTCTCCCATAACTGGAATCTGTAATATCTGGTATACATCCTCAGGAGTGATAGTTATCTCTCCCGTCAATGAATGAAATTCTATGTAGTCGTTATGCCACCTCTCTGCTACTGTTGTCAATAATCCCCAATTCAACTAAATCTGAGGCATACTCAGAAGGTATCTGAATCCACATTGTCTAACCATGCTTATGTCCTCCTGGGATAAATGTGCAATCAAAGATAAAAGTTTAGGTTATTGCACCCTCATATTCAACTTATCTAGTTGAACCTATTGCAGGCATACATCAAACATCCATATCAGATCAATTATCTAAAGTCAAACACAATATCCTACTATAAAATTTCTCATATGATATTTACAGGATCTCAACAAGCGCATCAACTTTTCTGCACCTTTATATCGTGAGGATGAAAATCAACATCTATCATATCCTATTGAGTTAACATTAATACAACAATGATCTATTATCGATTATCCTATCATGTCAGACACATTCCACACATCATCACATTTGGACCCTAAATTTGTTCACATAACTTTTGACATTTATCTGCATCTTTGGGTAGCAAGTCACACCCATAAGGACAAAACACACCCATCACACAAATTGAGACAACATCAATCACATGAGGATATCACATGACATTTTCAAAACCAACAGTTTCCTAATGAGGTACACTCCTATCACCAGACATCAACACACATTTATCTATCAAAAAAATTAGCTAATCACATATCCCCATTGAAAATTTGTCCAAGTCGTCGAAAAAAAAACCACACACACATCAAAAAATAGAAAAAGACATCATCCAAATCAAAATTCATCATATATCAAATAATTCAAAAATAAAAAACAAATTGTCAAAAATACAAAAACAAACAAAAAAGTCGACAAATTGTCACAAGTTGACTTAAAAAATGCAAAAATAAAAAATTTCTAAAAAAAAAATCAAAAAATCAAAAATCATGTCAAAAATAATAATAAAATTATTAAAAAAATAAAATTAACACCAATCCTACCCCACCCACCCCCTAAGCTCATAGCTCGGTGGGAGCAAGAAATCTTACACCACATGCAAGCAAGCTCGCACGCGGGGTGAGTTAGCTCGCACTCGATACAAGCTCGCTCGCACCTGGGTTTCGAGCTCCTCCACGGGGTAGCCCAAAACAATATCCCACCCCCCCCCCCCCCCCACTAAAAATGACCAAAACCACCCCAAAAGTACCATTTAACTTTTCAAACACATTTTTTTTACAAATTTTCCATACACACCATGACAAGTAAATATTTCTTAAATAACCCACAAATTTTTCAAATCCTAGCTAATTTTTCAAAGTCAAATTGTGCAACAAAGGAGGCTTTTTCTGACACATACCAAGGGGCCATACTTCTCAGGACTTTGGTACTAGCACACCCTCTCAAACCAATGATCTGCCATTGGAACCACCATTATCCTTAGATTTTCTCCTCTTCACCATAAAATTACTCAAATTCACAAATTTGCAAATGAGACTAAAATGCATTACTTACCTTTAAAGAAGTCAATTTTTTAAAAAGGGGGATATTTTGGTGGGATTTTTTCTCACTAGAGAACTTTTTAATCCAAGCTATGAGAGACAATTTCTCAACTTCAAAGTTCATCATTTATCAAGATTTAAATCGATGCGGCCAACATGGATCAAATATTTGCAATCAATATAAATCATTTTCCTCAGCTCCAATGCTTGCAAAATCATCTTGATTTTAATCTTGAGGGGGCATACTGGTACCAAAGTGCATAATTTTGTGAATCAGGGCACTTTTTAAAATTGGGTACATTGGACGTCAAAAATCTTTTTTTACACAGGGACATCAAAATGGATCAATTTTCACAACAGAGGTATCAAATTATCAGGGAAACGATATCAGTATCATATCAACATCATATTAGGGACTCATATCATAACATCATCATCATCAATATCATATCAAATCAAGATCATGTATCAAACATCAAGTATTCTTTAAACTAGTGTGCTTCACACATTGATTCAAAGAGGAGCATTTGTATACACGTAAAAGTGGTCAACGCAAGTCAAATAAAGTCAAAGCAAAACTCAATCAAATCCAAGATACTTAAAATTAATTGTAATCAATAAATCAAATCACTAGGTAATTAAATTAATTATTTAAATATTTAGTTCATTAATTGATCAAAGTAAATTCATTAAATAAAACATGGCTAAAGTAATTAATTCTTTTGAATTAATTAAATCCTAATTTCTCTCACCCACCACTACGTGACAAAAAGTCACTCAACCAATGAGATATGAGAAAAGAGAGCACATGGATTGCAAAAGGGCTTTGATATCTTGACCACTCAAACCTATAAATAAATATTTTCCGCTCAAAGGGGACACATTACTCAACCTTAACCTCAACCATACTTTGACCATGGTTATCAAACTCACCTCTCTACACTTGGGAATTTCTATAAATAAAAGGTATTCTTAGTGTAAATCACCAACTCGCTATAAATTCACATCTAATCACTTACACTTTGCATCCTTTAGCATTTAGCTTTAAGCATTCTTAATTATGATCATAATGATAATTTACATTTAGCATAGTTCTACATTAAGATCTTGCATCCTAGATCAAATTATGCATCAATTAGCTTAATTGTTAGAATAACTTAGAGGGGGTGAATCAGTGGCTTCAAAATTAATCCTTAAATCAACCCTTAAAACTTAGTACCACAAAATTATACCTCTAGCTATTTTTAGTCCTATAATATGAATGCCTCCAAATACTTATATCAAATTACTACTTGTCAGAATGCTTTGTAAAACCTTCTACTATATGTTTACCGATAAACAGTTTGTTAATTTACCGAAATATAGTAAATAACTAGTGTATACCGATCAATCCAGATTTACTTATGTGAAATTCAAAACAATAAAGTAATGACTCATAAACACATTGACACATGGATTTTTAATGTGGAAACCCTGTTAAGGGAAAACCCACTAGGACCGGTAACCCAAATTTTCACTCTTCTGAAGTGAGCTCGGTGAAGAGCCAACCCTATTAAAGGTTACAAATACACTGTTAGGTGTGACCTTGTTAAAGGATTTAAATGAATAGTTTGTCACTTAGTATTTGGCATCTAATGCTACCATCCTTGATCAAACACTCACTTCGCCTATCAATAGGTATCGGGCATATCCAATGCTACTTTGTATGATCAAACTTTTTGATACTCCTTGCGATGTATCTCAATTAGAAAAGACTTTTAAGTCCATCTTGGTTAAGAGACTTGATGCTTCAATGGTTAAATTGAAATAGTAAATTGATTTATTCACATATACAACTAGAATTGCAGATTTTCAGATCTATTGTAAGTGCATTACCTTTCTAATCAATGTTATCAATTCAATACCTTTGCTCCACATTATTAGAGTTGTCATACTATAGCTAATAATTAATTTACTTAATTATTAGTCTATTATACTCTACACTTAAGTTAAACTTAGGCATCTTATAATTCTTTAGGGTTTTTACCTTTAGGGTTTCTTGATTCCTTTTATAAGGAATCACCTCCTTGTAATTGATAACGTAGATATTGTTCATAATAGAATAACATTATTTTGCATATGAACATGATGCCTCTAGCTTTTTGGCCTTCATAGTTTTCTTCCTTTATGTTCTTTTACTTCTTCCATGTAACAGGGTTATGCATGCAGGTGTTCATGGGAGATTAGGATTTCTACCTAACCTAACATGGTATCAGAGCCTTCTTGTGGCTCTTTGTTCATGTTTTGTTGAAGTGTTTTAGAACTAGGAGGTTTTTTGGATTTCATAGTTTTCTTATGTGGATTTAGAGGTGGGCTTTTTTTCTGGTCACTTTGGGCTCAAACGAACATCTCCATTGAGCTCAAAGCACCCAAAAACCCCAGAATCCATATAAAACTTGTCCATTTTAGACAACGTGGCTCTGAGGCAAAAAAATTTGGTTTCCAGTGTCGTATGGGCATGGAAACTGAGAAAAAAATTCAAAAAATCCATGTTTTAAAGGTTTTTTTGCATTTTAAATAACGCAGCCAGTGCATTTTTGAATGGCACCACTGGCGCTCCTCTGCCACCAGCACAACACCGTCCCGCACCACCATGACCAGCACTACCACCGGCCCTCCACAGCCCCCTCCGCTCCACCGGCCCCAGTCGGCCCCACTCCGCCGACCCAGCACGGCCACTCGGCTCCACAGCTTGCACACTGCCCAGCAGGGTGTTATCCCCGCAGGCCCCTCTTGGGCTAGCGGTGGTCACATAAATGACCAAGGGCTCTACCCTCTAGCCCCTGCGTGTGCCATATGCCCAGGGGCCCCATTTTTTTCAACCCCAGGGGCTTTAAAAAAAAATTTGGTGCCCTTTTGACCCTCTGATGGTTTTTTTGCTCTAACTGGAGCTAACGGAGGTCTTTTTCCAACTTCTTTATATCGTCGAAAAGCTCTTTTTGATGATGGAGGTTGGGGTTTTAGGTTCTACTATTTTGATAGTTTTTTTTGTTGTCAAAGTCTGATGTTTATTTTGCCTTCCGAGAGCCATATCTTGCTCATCCAGACTCCTTTTTTAGCAAACCAGATATCGTTGAAAATCTGGTTCAGTGTGTTTTCAATGGCAGTTACTTCTTATAGTGTTTGCAGTTTCATTCTTTGGAGATGCTCTACATGCTCTTTCTCGTTCCTTTCTTTGGGACTTTTTTCCTAGATTGGAGGTTCTATTTCCTTCATCTAGCTTATCTCTTTTTGGGGTAGCATTTTTCCCACTGGGTTTTCTCTATTTCCCCGCTTTACAGATATTTTTTGTACTTGGGTACCTGATTAGGCCTTTGTTGCTGGGACCCATCTTTCTTGCTTTCTGTATTTTTAGTCCTTAGTTGTTTAGCTTCTCCCTAAGTTCATCTTAAGGGGGGGTGTTAGAGTTTTCGTACTATAGCTAATAATTAATTTACTTAATTATTAGTCTATTATACTTTACACTTAAGTTAAACTTAGGCATCTTATAATTCTTTAGGGTTTTTACCTTTAGGGTTTCTTGATTCCTTTTATAAGGAATCACCTCCTTGTAATTGATAAAATAGATATTGTTCATAATAGAGTAACATTCTTTTTTATATGAACGTGATGCCTCTGGCTTTTTTGCCCCCATAGTTTTCTTCCTTTCTGTTCTTTTGCTTCTTCCATTTAACAGGGTTATGCATGCAGGTGTTCTTGGGAGATTAGGATTTCTACCTAACCTAACACACATTGTTCTACTCTGTGATGTTGTATCACTGTTCATCGGTGTCTGCAAAATTTATCTCTTTCCTCAGCTTGATTGATCAGGTCTGAATGAAGACTTTCTTCTCCTTCACAATCTCTTCAGCATCTATTCTCTTGTCATTCCCCTAATTCACATTGAATTTTCTTGTCTCTTATATAGATATGATTTGACCGTTTCTTGGCTTTCTTGATCTTGGCGTGATCCACAATTCTCGCCAATTAGATTTAAATCAAAACTCATGTTTTATCTCGTAGATATCTTCTTGCCAACTAGAAAAAATAGCTTTAAATCCTTTACTTATCTATGGCTTTATCTTGTCAATTAAAACAATGATAAGTACCAGTTAAGTCTATATTTAGCTCTTGACAGCTAATACTTTTGTCATTTATGAACTCTTTGTTTTGTCGGTCAATACTTCAATTAGTCATCGGTGACAACTGACTGTTCTATTGGTGAGACTTTAGTTATCTTCAGGATCTCCATCCGTCGGTGTTATCTATCTTTCAGGCAACATTGTAATTCTTTCCATCAGGTTACACTGTGCTTTGCTCATCGGGAATGTTGTGCTTTTTCTCATTGGGTAACACTGTGACTTTTCTCTCATTGGTTTACTTTGTTTGTCGATGTGCACTCCATCGGTGTATACAGTCACTTTATGAATACTTAACTTTTATGCATTACTGATAGTATAGCCTTTGATTCATTGGTTCTTTGAAGTCTTTAGCAGTATGTACATGACCATATAGATTATATCAAGTTGACATCAATGACAATACAATACATTAACTGATTTAATGTCTTGCATTAACTTTCAGTATCTTGGTGATCATCAACTTAACATCTTCAAACATTCAATCAGTTATAGTTCATCAATCTCTCCCTTTGGCATTGATGGTAACACACTACATTATCACACTATATTATCACTAATACAATATGAAATATAACAATTGAAGTTCATCAAACTACCAATCTTATGTACTATAACCGATACAAATATCTAGTCCTTGGTAAGATCACATAGCTTAGATTTGATTCTTGCAGCTCTCTTTTTGTCTTCAATCCTTTCACTAGATAGATGTAGAATCTTTCTTCTTCTGATGTGATGTGTTCTCTTCTTGTGTCAAACTCTCTCCCTTTGACTATTCTTTTCTTTTGATGTCTCTTTTCTCTCTTGTCAACAATCTCTCCCTTTGTATGTACTCTCCCTTTCTGGTTACATCTCTCCCTTTGGATAATGTGATAATGGATATAATCTCTCCCTTTGACAACAATGCCAAACAAGTATTTGACAGTAATGCCAAAAAATCATTTCTATCCATTCAATATACTCCTTAAATTTCCCAATTCATCAACAATATAACAACTTTGGTGCTTGGTGTAGATGAATACCTTGATGTGTATTGATGTATCTTTGAAGTCCATTTATTTGCTTGCATCAACATGAATGATATTCTGATAATATGTAGGTTGATGCAGCCTTCTAGTCATCTTACTGACCAGTAGACAAGGGTCTGACCCCTAGTCTCTTTCTCAAGTACTCAAATGTATCCTTAGGCAGTGGCTTGGTGAAGATATCAACTAATTGTTCCTTTGATTGCACATACTCAAGTATCACCTCCTTTTCTTGAACTTGTTCTCTCAAATAATGATACTTGATAGCAATATGCTTTGTCTTAGCAT
>MU226106.1:2327010-2363853 GCA_018584345.1 Thuja plicata
ATTCTAAGTCAAAGAAATTCTAGAAACTTCTAACCCTGAGGTAAGCATGGGTACTACTCAAAGATGACCTTAGTTAACCCTTGACTTACCTTGGTTTCCCTTTACTAGCCATGTCCATAATAAATTATAACATTTTGCCAAATTTGGCACATTAAAATAAAACATTAGACATGACTTGATAACATGAACATTTACTAATTTAATAACATACATGCAAACCACGTTTACGAATTAAACACATAACAACGAGGTCCATATCTCTTTATATAGATAGGACCTTGGCAAGCACAGGTATATACATAGGTTCCAGAACTGGGTCCCCGATTTAGTTCCATGGTCAACTCTTCCTACACACTCAATGCACACATCAGTAGATCCAAAACACATGATATGAAATAGAACATCACGTCAATAATATAGATAAGCATATAAATCATATTGCATTTAGAACTGAGATATCCTAGCATTGGTTTCCTAAACCATTTCATTATATTACATTCATGCATTTAGTTCCATATAAAACATCAACATAAGCAGTAACTAAATCAAAACCTAAACATCTCAAAAGTACCCTGATTACAAAATCAGGTGTTGAATAAATATATATATAACATAGGATTCCACCGATCCTCAAAAGTATGAAAAGTCTCGCTGAGAGTCGAAATATGTCAAAGCATAAACTACTGAAAGCATGAAGCAAAATGGTAACTATAATAGTCTAGTGTAGGTCTCACACAAGGTCTTTCCTCTTGTCTCTAGATTTGTTCATTTGTTCCTTCAAGTTCTCAATGAAACTTTTAGCATCCTTAAGTTTCTTTTCTAACTCAAAGTTATAAGCATTAGAGTTGTCAAAATCATCAAGTTCAACCAAGATTTGTTTAAGAGCACTGCTAGAAACTGTCAAATCTTCCATCACGACCTTCTTCAGGATGTTAGGCTTCTTCAAAGGACCAGATCTTTGATACCAATTAATAGGATTGAGGAACACTAAGAGGGGGGAACCAATGTTCTTGCAAATTTAACCTTATTAATCTAATTGTAAAACCATAAACCAAGTATTCCTGAAAGAAAGCAACTAAAAAAAAACAAAGCATCCAAAAAATCATAACACCATGATTTTTATCATGGAAACTTGGTTAACAGAAAAACCACGGTGGGGATGGAACCCACAAATTATCTCTACACAAATAAAGTATACCATGTTAGGGGTTTAAGTACATATGGTTAATGCACATGCATTCAGGCTTATATCCTAGAGCACACTTATTTAATACAAAATAGGTACACAACCTTCAGAGGCTTACTTCCATACAAAATTTTACATCCACAAAAGTTGAACTGAAGATAGCATCAATAATGCCAGTGCGGTTCCATTGAAGTTTAATACATATCATGATATTTGATCACCTAAACACTAATTACATATTCATCATACATATACAACATATCACTTTCATATCCAACCACCACTTCTATCAATCAACACAAAAACTCAAGCTTCTATATCAATCATCCAAGTTGTTCACATTCACTGTCGACCTTAGGAAACAAATAGGTAATGTCTGAAGTGTCAGAAAAATATATACACAAAATTCAATTCTAAACTTAACCAATACTAAAACTATCTCCTATCAAGTTGGTATCACCAAATAGAACTAGTAAACTATTCAGATCATCGATCTGATAGGATTGTTGATCGATCCAATCAAGCATCTTTATTTGAGTCTTACTGAACTCTACTCATTTGACACTCAGAAGATCATAACTTCATCCAATAAAAATATATGCTATTGTGATCTTAGATAAAGATACATAACATCTATGTAGATCTTATCCTAGCTTTGCACATCAAAACTCGATCACATGTGTTCATGTTGATCCTTATATTTAAACATATACATTGGGTTTGTACTGTCATACTTACCAAAATCTGCAATCAAACTTGCGGTATCATCATACCATGAAAATATATCTCTATAATGATGTGTAGTTTTCATCAATGACAACATACAGTTCTTCCCTATTAGTGTCCCTTGCCAACAATGTTTATTCTGATAAAGTTAATGCCAAGAAAAAGAAGAAAGAGTAAGTGCACCTAGAAACAAGATGGAGAAGGTAGAACTTCAAATCTAAATTTGACTATCGCTAGAATCTTGGATCCCATTGTAACTGCAGATCTGGAAAATAGGGTTTTGAATATGTTAGTCCTAAAACAATTATTGAAAAATAGCATGGATGACTTTTTGGGAACAAGTTGACTAGACGACTTGTTCCTAGTAAAAATTGATGAAACTTTCCCAAATTATGCAATTGTACCTACACTACCCAAATCTGGAATTATAACTTTGCAACTTGTTCCTATACACAGGAAAGTAAGGAAACTTGTTGTGGAAAGGGGTTTTCCTTGCCAAGCCCCTGCTTAGGAATCAACCTTGAAATATGATAGAAATTGCATAAAGGAAAGTAATGTAAAAGGTAAATTATTGATTAACCTTGTATAAAACTCTCATGAATAGGTGTAGTAATCACTCAAATCTATGAAGATGCTTGAATGTGCTAGGAATGCAAAGAATTAACCTTGGAATGAGATTTAGAATCAAGGATTCCTTCACAAATGCATGTATATATGATTTCCACTCCTAGATCTTGAATGTATATATGCTTGATAACTACATCCAAAGAAGAAGAGAGAGAAGGATGGATGAATGAATCTCCTTTCTTGATTGAGAATTTCTCCACTTGGCCATCATAAGAGAGAAACTTGCATCAATTAGATAATATTGCCTTTTGATTGAATGGATATTGAAGAAATGGAGACTTGGATATCTTGACTTAGATGCTCATCTTCAAATATTGAATCCAAATCCTCAATTGCACAAATTGATTGGTTAAATTCTTGCATTTGATTCCCTTATGAAAAATGAAGAGATAAGAGGTCCTTTTATAATAAATCCTTGAATTTGGGATTCAAATTTGATCCAGGTCTGCCACAATTGAAAATTTTAGAAAAACACCATGGCATCGGGCTTCAAGAAACATTTTGGCCAAAAATCCTAGGGACAAGTTGGCCAGTCGACTTGTCCCTAGGGATAAGTCAACATTTCGACTTGTCCCAATAAAAATAGGCTCAACTTTCATGAGGATGTTGGGGAAGGTGAAAAGAAGCAGGAGAAGGAAATGCAAGCTATTGTGATCAATCATAACGGATATTCAAACCTCAAAATTACCAAAATAGGTTCTAATAGGTCCTAAAGACATCCAATTATGGGTGCTAACTTTTTACGATGATACATTTAACCCCCACTTTAGCGGGAGTATGAGACAAACTAATGCTCACGGTAAAGTAGATTGAATGCATAAGAATGATCTCATCAAAGTCAAGCAGACAAAGAAACATCAAGCCCCCAAGTGACTCAATTCTTTATCAAATCCAAAACCAAGATAAGATAGGCATCACTCAAAAGAGAGAGAAAAGTGTGATCACTATCCTGGTAAGTGATTATCTTACTATGGACCACACAAAAGAATTTTTTTTGCAAAAGATGGCATTTAAGGTCTAGCAAGTTGTGTTATGTTATTCAACCCATAAAAATGATAAGTCCTTAAGGAAAGCATTGTCTCCATTAAGGGATCTGACAAGAGAATGAACAGGCTTGAGAAATCATTTGTCTTCTTAGGGATCAAAGAAAGGAGATCACGCCTAAGGAAAGCATTGTCTCCTTAGGGATCAAAGAAAGAGTGATCTATCTTTAAGGAAAGTTTTTTATTTGTTAAGGATCCACAAGAGAGATTGCATCAAGTCATTGTATCAGTGTGCAAAATGTGAAACATAGAATGGAGTGTATGCTCCCACGTTAAAGTGATTACAAATGCCTTAACAGGAGAAATGACTTTAACAGAGCATACATGCACCCACCAGAAACATTTCCACTATGAAATGATCCCAAGAAAGGACAAATCAAGGGAAATGAAGACATGATGACAAAAGAGATCATAGAACGGATCTAATAACTCTGGGGTCAGCATGATCATATGATAATACATGAGATATTATATCAAAATGAGATGTCATCTTTTACCAAAGGTAGAAAAACTACAAGCACAATGCAATAATGTCACGTAAGAGTTATGAAGAAGAGTCCTTTTGGGCTGGCATCAAAGAGACCAAAAAGAATAGGTAGCTACCATTTTGCATCATCCTCAATCAGACAACACAAAGGCACATTTATGAATAGTGGCACGTGCATGAAATAACATGTAACAACATGTAGAAGAAGTGAGAAACAAACAGAATAATATTTATGACATTGTGATTCCTTTATCACCTTGCGCCAACAAAGCAACAAGGGTCATTTAAAGAAATATAAATAAAACATAAAACAAGAAGCACATCATGGCGGAAGCACATCACAAAAAACATGAAAACACACAAAATCCACTGCACAAAAGGAGATATTCAAGCATGTTACATGCCCTCTCATCTTGGTTTGCAGTGTTTAGGGAAGGTGGGCAACTCACAAGAGAAGCAACATCAAGCACGATAGAAGGAACAATAGTCAGTTTTGAACAAGGAGCATGTTGTAAAGTGTTAGATTAATAAGGTATTTCACTTATTAATTAAATCATTTTCATTTAATTATTAAGTCACTTATTATCTCTAGTTTACTTAAGCTAAACTTTAGGCATATAATAATTAATTCTTTTATTAATTATTATCACGCAACCTAGGTTTCTCCCTTTTAGGGATTTGATCACCTTTATAAGGTTTTAATCTAATTGTATTTTATTATTCCCTCTCTAAATGAATATTTCATCTTTCAAATCATTCTTTGTTGTGTCTCAATTATTTTCTTTTGTGACAGGTTTTTGCTACAATGGGTCCTGTTGATAGAATTCTTTGAATTCTAACATGGTATCAAATCCTTGTTGTTGCAGCTCGTTCTTGAGTTTTTGAAGAATTTTTGAAGCTTTGAGGGTTTCAATTTTACAGAGGTTTCCTTGTGTGGATCTGGAGGGGAGCTTCTTTTCAAGGCACTTTGGGCTCAAACAAACCTTAGGGTTGTGCTCAAAATACCCAAAAACCCCTATTTCCATATAAAATTTGTCTATTTTGGACAATTTGACCTCTAGACATATTTTTCTCTCTAACTATATGGCCCAAGCATGAAAATTGAGAAAAAATTACTTTGGGCACAAACCAACCTCAAGGTTGCGTCCAAAAGGCACAAAAACCCCTATTTTCATATCAGGCATGTCTAATTTGGACACAGTTGAAATCTGAGGCAAACTTTTTTTGCCTATATGACCCTTTTCTGGGCATGCATATCGAGACAAGTTTTTAAAAAATAATAATTGTAGACATCTAAAATTGTCCCTGTACACTTATATTAATTTAATTAATATTCCCTTAGCATTTATAATTAATTTTAGTTAATTAATTATTTTTGTTATATTCATCTATTAATTTAATTTAATTTATTTAATTAAATTAATTCATTATCCTATGGTATTTAAAGATAATTTAAATACCATTCCCTTAATACATTAAATTTACATTTAATATATATTTCTTCACAAAACCCTTTTTAATAAATTCATATTTATTAAAAATCCCTCACCCTCTTAATTCTTCTAAACTATGACTAACTCAAATCTAATTTGAACAATTAATCTAAGCCTAGCCTAAAGACTTATTAATCCAATCTAGAAGCCTACTCTACTCCTTCTCTACACCCATCACCTCATACCCTAAGCCTACTTTCCCACTAAAGCACACACTAATCTCACTTAATTAAGCTAAAAAGGTTATTCTTGCTCCTTTTAGTGCTAATGATTCGCTCACACATGTGTGAGCAACTCCTCCCAAGGAAGCCACCCAACTTCACTTAATGCTCTTACAACCTTGTCCCCCACTCCTTTCTCCAAGGTTTCTCACACGTGTGAGCCACCTTGAGCCTCTCAAAACTTAAAGGCTTGGATTGAATTTTTGCATGGCTTGTCCTCTTTCCCTTGTGTCCTCCATGTGGCATCTATGTGGATGTCACATGTGCTCCAAATCACCCAAACCCTTGCCTTCTCTCCAAAAATCTATAAATAGGACCCTTGCCAAGAGAAAATCATCCATTGTCTTTATGCATTTTTGTCATGCTAATATAGCTCTAGAATTTGCATTTTTCTTCATATTTTTAGCTCATTCTTAATCTTAAGCACTTAGAAATCACATTTTAGGAATGGAATGAACCTTAATCTTGTCTTTTTCTTGCATTCAATCTTAGCTTAGCATTTGCTTATTGCATCATTTGTGGAAGCTTGGGGCAAAGTTCTTCATACTTTGTCCTTGTGTTCTTCACATTCATCTCAAATAGCTTGCATTTTAGATCAAATCATCCATCATCAAGTGGGAATCCATATTTTTTGTTGGGAGAGCACACCCGAATTCTACTTCAAGAGGAAATATAATAAGTCTTAATAGGGTGCAACTTATTAATAGCTCAATCCGATGTTATGTTGATTTATTTTTTGGTTCTTGCTCATTTCATGTTTTGAATCTTTATATGTGCTAACCCACTAACATTTTTCATGTTTGATCTTGCTCCCAATAGGTGAAGATATTCTCATACACATTCTTGCACACCCAGTGGGACACATCCCTAAAAACTTAAAAATTTTGGATTTTTTCCATCATTTCCGTTGCTTTCTAGAAATTGTTGCACAGAGTTGTCTCCAACCTAGAATGGTCATCTGCATGGCCAAACAGTCATCTGTGCTAATCGGTCATCTACATAGATTGGCATCTCTACTCTGGAACTGTCATCTCTGCCTGCAATTTAAAACTTTAGTTTAACTTGTTTTGAAACACCTTTTGGGGATATTTGGGCTTTTTAGCTCTTGGGTTTCTAACAAGATGTCACTTTTACAGAGTTAAATGTTGTTAAAATTCTCAAAAATTGAATATCTTCCTATAAACTAAATTTTTTGCTAACTTGACTTTCTATTTTGGCATGTGCATAGGTTAACTGTCATTTCTGAAGATCATTGTCTGCAATCCTAATCAGGCATCTGTGTATCCCAGCATTTAATGTCAGGTATAAATCTATTGTAATTTTTGAATAGGTGTCTGCATTTTTACTCTATCATTTGGACATATTCTTGTTTTGGCATTTGCACCTGTAAACAGTTGTCTGCGACCTGTAACTATCGTCTGTGCAGTTTCACCAAAATCTAACATTGTTAGCTTGATTTTCGGGTTAATAATCTATTCTAAGTGTTGCAGCACCAATTTCTGAAGACTTGACATTTTAGACTACTAATGATTGTGTGTTTTAGGACATTGAGAAAGAGAAACAAACAATCAAACTACTAATTCTTGTCCTTGCAGGTTGCCTTGGAAATTCAGCCAAACAAAGTATCTTCATTAATCATTTTTCTAGGCACACTAATAAAGCTTTATTATTGATATTTTATTAAGTGATAGGGGAGTATTCTCTTGTCTTCTTAAGACAATAAAAAACCTAGAATCATTCGATAAGGTACTTGAGAATAAGCTTTGGGAAAGAATAACTTGTCTATCATGTTTGGGAGAAAACAACATTAGATAGGAGATTATGCTCTTTCCCCTTGTGGGAAAATCAAAAATCCAGACTCCTATTTTTGTCAATCCATGCTTTTCAATTAAACCTTTAGATGGGCCTGCCGATTGAGGAAAAAATCTCTTGGAAATGACCCACGTGAGAACGAGGTGTAAGCCACACCACTCCAACTCACATTAATAAAATTTACTCATTGGGGCCAAAGCTTTGGGAGTTGGATATCGTTTGAGCTTATACTCGGCTCATGCCTAACACAAAGTAGGGTTGTGAGGTCTTAATCATGTTTACATGACTACTTATACCAAGGTGCTTTGTGGGGATATACACCTTAATCACACTTGTGCAGACACAAAGGACATAATCGAATGGAGAACCATACTAAGAACTGTTAATCTAGAAGCCTACCAGGTTCACCCCCTAAAGCTTGATAATGTTTGTGCAAGGAAGATAGTGACTTCCCTAATATCACTTGTACATTTGTGCCACCTTGATGATTTGGAGTCAGATAATACAACATCATGACTGGAGCCATTTCATGCTTGGTGATGACCATGTTCTAATTAGCTCTCATGTGTGTACCTACATTTACGAGAAAATATTTTCTTGCTAAGCCAACTTCCTTAGGTACGTTGTGTTTGAAGTGCTTGTGGAACATTGACTACTTGAACATAAATGGAATCTTTGTCAAACGAGCCTATCATAATTGCTTGTATCCCTCAAGGTTGCTTTGTCCCTTTTTGGATTGTTTTCAAGAAACATGGCTGTTATTTTCTAGTTTGAATGCTTTCAAATCGGTTCTTTCCATTGAACAAATTGACCAAAAATCAGACTGAGAATCAAATTTGTCAAAATTCATCACAAAATTGCTCTAATCCTAAACAGTCATCTCCGCACTCGAACGGTCATTTGCGCTTATAAATTGTCATCTACGCATTCTTACATGATCGAACCAAAACAAAATCCTAAGGAAGGTTGTAAATGATACTGGCCCATGTTTTATGCTCAACCAGTTATACCCTCGCAAAGTGTCCCAACACTTACCACACAACCACAACTTAACTCTCACAACAAGATTCTCAAGTAGGCCAACCCACATAAGCCACCTTATCCTCCTCTTGGAGCTATTCTTAGGCTTCCCTGCAAGCACTTTGCATACCAATGCATTCAAATGTCACCAACCTTGTCACTTCCCAAGCACAACAACCATTCATCAACCCCTTTGCCACCACATAGCCTATTGTACAACCCACTCAACAACATCAACCTGCCTATACCAATTATTTGGTCATGCCACCATCCGCAGCATCACAAACCATTCCACCTCCTCAACAACAAAGCATCCCCTCTCGTATAAAATACCTCACTCCTTGTACTAGGGGCATTCACTCATAGATCACAAATCCTATACACAACATTTCCACTTCACAACCATCTTATGGGGGTCTGACTCAAGGTCACCCAACCTATCCAATGTCATAGTCGACACAACCCTTCTATCAGCAACCATCACAATCACCACATATCCCCCAAAAATACCTCTCCCAGTAGTAGTTACCTCCTCCCCAACCCACTTACAACCAATCCTCTTATCACACACCTCAATATCCCCCACCAAATCCTCCATACTTGCCAGCCGTGTTTGACCCATATCAGGCACCCAGCTCTAGTACATTGGGAGCACCTGCTCCACCACCTGTCAACCAAGAGTGGGAACAAAATGAAAAACTCTCTCAAAGAGTTTCAAGTAGGAACTGAAACCAAGACCTTCAAGTTAGAGGAAGTGTGTCTGTATCCCTTTGATCGATCCATCACAGTCATATCCTTCCCCAAACACTTTGATGTTCCCAAAGTTGAAAAATACAAGGGGAAGGGAGATCTTGTCACCTATTTTAAATAGTTTTACATGGAGTGCCAAGAGGTAGCATGTAGCAATAACTTTCTCATGTGAATCTTCCCAAAAAACTTGGGAGGGATAGCTCTTGAGTGGCTTTACAAAATCCCCTCTGACACTATCAAAACATTTGCAAAACTATCCAAAACATTGGAAGCCTCGTACGCACATCACATTGAGAATGAGCTATCCCTCCTAGATCTGTGCAACTCCTAGCATAAAGGAGGCAAAATCCTAGAAGACTACCTTCAAAGGTGGCAAGGCCTCACCACAAGATTGTCATACCAACCTCCTAAAAAACATCTAATAAAGATAATCATCGACAATCTTCATACCAAATTGGCACACCATAGCTGCATGAATTTTCTACAAACATACCAATATATCAGAGGCAAAGGAATGGACCTTGAGAATGGCCTCATAGATGATGGAACCATCAAACTATACAAATAAACTCAGCACGATAGACCTAACAATGATCTGTCCTATTATTGAAACAAAAATAAGAGTTTTGTGACTGATTGGGCCATTAATACTAAACATGTCCAGATTGTTGTGGTCATTCCTAACACACGTACTTAAACATATCAGTAGACGCCACTAGTATACCCACAATCGCCTCCCATATATCAACAAACTGCACCAGCGTACCAACAAAATGTATGCCTGCAAGTCACGACTACCTATCATCCTCCTGGAACACATTATCAACCTAACTACAAAGCTCTTGTGAACCAAACAAACACCATATTGGTCCTACATGGACAAGCAAATCCTCAAGCCCATAATACACTAAAATGCATGTTTACCCCTTGGGTGAACCCATAGATGTCATCCTCCATAGAATGGATAAATCTAATCTAATCATGTATCCACAAACACAATCATTTGATGAATCAACACCTAAGCCCGTGTGGTTCAAAGACATTGAATACTATGACTACCATTGTGTTAAGGGACATGCCACCATAAAATTCACGAAGTTGAAGCACTACATGCAAGACCTCATTGACTGTGAGGAGATCATAGTAGACTCTCATGCCCAGCCATCACCAAACACAGGCCTTCAAATCTATCAAAATGTGTTTCCTGAACACAACTCTAGTAAAGGACCTGCCAATCCCGCTCAACCTTCCAACCAGGGTCAGGGCAAGCAAGGAGATAATGCTGACAGAAAATATTATACCAATGCATATATTAATTATGACAACCTCATCATCTACATATCCCAAGTAAAACCCTCAGTCAATGTCATTCATGTTAAGGGTGCAGATAGTCAATGTGCAGTCACCACTTGCCGAGGAAGAATATTTGTTGCATGTGCTAGTACTGCTCCATCTACTGGCACACAATACAACCTATTGGAATGCCTAGGGAATACCCATGCCCAAATCTCCATCTTGGACCTTCTCCTCTCTTCGCCCATCCACCAATAAATCCTTAATAAGGCCCTACAAGAATCGCATGTCCCCAGCGATAGCGACCCCACACAATTCCAAAACCTTGTTGGCCACCTATCTGCATCTTATGGAATATCCTTCAAAACAACATACATGTCATCCGCCGAACCTGATAACAACCTTCCCATCTGTATCACTTTCATGGTTAAAGACTTTTCCATCAAACGGGTCTTGATAGATAATGGTTTAGCCCTCAATTTATGTAATTTGAAATTCATCAAATAGTTGGGGTATACATAAGTAGATATAATGAATGATATTATTACCATCAAGGCATATGAAAATTTGGAACGCACATCTAAAGGCACTATCTCCTTGCCCATCAAGTTGGGTCCAGGAGTACAAGATAATATCTGCCATGTTGTTGATCTTGACCTCCCCTTCAATATTCTCCTTGGTCACCTATGGATTCACTCCATGCAGGTCATTTCCTCCACCTTTCATCAATGCATCAAGTTCCCATACCATGGCACTGAAATCACCATCTATGGTGATCCCCAACCCTTTGTATATTTTCATGTGTTGGAAGCCTATTTCCCCATTCAAATGATTGTCCTGGAATTGACATTGGTACTTATGTTTCCAGTTCCTCCACCCTCTCCATCATCAAGATCAACAACAAGGGTTGCAGAGAATATAGCTTGTTAGATGCCTTTGCAACTAGAGCTCTACCATCCAACCCACATACCCAAGGATGACCAAGCCAAAACACAATAGATCAAAGTGAGCCATAGCCAAGACAAGTGGGATCCTTAGCATTCATGTCTCATGGCATCCTAAATAGTAAGGAAATGGACCTAGATATCAACATATGGCTTTACAAGGATGCACCATCTCCTGAAAAGGGTCTCCTTAATTACTTCAAAAATAAATATCCAGCGTCTCACAAACTGGTTACAAAATGTTGAAACTATTAAGGAGGAGGTCTAGGCCATGAAGAACGTGGCATGAAGGCTCCCATTGAACATCCTCGGTTACCAATAAGTCAAGGATTTGGTTTTGTCCTTGACATGACTGGGGGCACCAATGAAAATAGCTACACCTATGGTAATACCCTCGGTGAAATCATTGAATTCAAAGATATCCCGAAAGAGAAAATTGTGAGAGCCTATGATGATTTCCTTGATGATGAATACTTCCTAGGAAACTTTTTCCTCCACCAACTCATCATTAACTTCATTGGCCTTCCCCTCATCCATCCTGAATTCATAGACTAGGACCAACCAAGTGACATACATATTGATGAATTCCAAAGAGAGGAGGTGCTCCTAAGATTCATGGGGGAAATTGAACAGAAAAAATACTGGGCGCAGGATTCAACACATGTCTATAAATTGGATCCCAAGGTGTAATTTTGGGAAGAGGAGGTCTTCCACTACAAAATAAAAAATAATAACGAAAAATTAGAAAATGGATCTCCTGGAAAAATCCCCTCTAGGGCGCTATCTGATCATAAAAAAGTAAGCAATATCTTATCATAAAAATAAAAAAATAAAAATTAAAAACAAGAGTGTATCCGCTGGTGAAAACCTCTCTGAGGTGCCAAAGCATGAAGATCCTCCTCTTCCTCTCATCCATTATTATAGGCCCGAGCACTCATCCATTCTCATAGAAGAAACAAAACCTATCAATCTGGGTACATAAGAAAATCCTAGCATCACTTACATCACAGCATCACTATTAGAAGGTGAATAAATAGCCCTCAATGCTCTCCTACGAGAGGCCATACATTAATTTGCATGTTCTTATTCTCACATGTCAAGACTAGACACTAGCTTGGTGGTTCATCATCTAGAAGTGGATCTGAACATCAAACTATTAAAGAAGAATCTTTGAAAGATGCATCCCAAGGTAGCATTATTAGTCAAGGTAGAATTAGATAAACTCCTTCAAGCTAAGATTATCCATGCCATTGACTATTCTGAGTAGATCAGGACATGCACAGACTTTCAGGATCTTAATAAGGCATGTACAAAGGATGATTTCCCCATGTCGAATATCAACATGATAGTAGACCTTACCACTATACATGAGATTTTGTCTCTTATGGAAGGTTTCTCAGGATATAATTAGATCCGCATAGCAAAAGAAGATCAGCATAAGACAACATTTACAACCCCTTGGGGTACCTTCTACTCCAATATGATGCCATTTGGCTTAAATAACATAGGGGTGACTCATCAAAGGGCCATGGCCGTTATCTTTCATGACATGATCCACAAAATTATTTAAGACTATGTATACGGCATCCTAGCCAAGTCAATAAAAAGAGAAGATCACCTTGATGTACTGGAATGTGTATTTGATTGGCTCGATCACTATGGCTTAATGCTCAACCCCAAGAAATGTGTTTTCAGGGTAACATCTGGAAAGATCCTAGGATTCATTGTATCAAGAAGAGGCATAGAAATATATCCAAAGAAGGTAAAAGCTATCATGGAAATGCCTCCACCCAAAACACTTTTGCAATTACGTAGTCTACAAGGAAAGCTATAGTCTGTACGTCTCTTCATCTCTCAACTAGTAGATAAGTGTCAGCAATTCACGCACCTATTGCAAAAAGATACCAATTTTAAATGGGATCCACTCTACCAGAAAATCTTTGATAAAATCAAGGAGTACCTTGCAAGTCCACCTATCTTGGTACCACTAGTACCAGGAAGGCCACTCGTCTTATATATCTCTGCACCTACCACAACACTAGGGGAACTCCTTGCTCAACTGGATGATAATAGCTAGGAAAGAGCCATCTACTATATCAGCTACACACTAGTGGGATATGAGCTCAATTACTCACCCATGGAAAAAGCATGTTTGGCAGTGGTTTTTGCCACTCAAAAACTTTGTCATTATATGTTGAGTCACACAGTAAAGATCATCTCCAACGTTGATCCCCTCAAATATCTACTTTCCAAGACTACCCTCACAAGTCGTATGGCATAATGGGTAATGCTATTAAGTGAATTTTACATCCAGTACATGGACATAAAATAATCAAGGCGCAAGTTATAGTAGATAAGTGAGAAGAAGCACCATTAGTGGATGATTATCCCTTGGTTATGGAATTCCCAGATGAATACCTATTCATGATTGAAGAACAACCAACCTAGAAGCTTTACTTTGACAGATCATATATAGCCCATGGTGCAGGGGAAGGAATACTCTTTATTACCCCTCAAGGTGACTACATACCCAAAGCATTCAAATTGGGATTCCCCTACAAAAACAACATTGCTGAGTATGAAGCACTTATCACTAGGCTTAGAATGGAAATCCAATGGAATATCATAGAAATACATGTCTTTGGAGACTGACAACTCATCATCAGGCAAGTCCTATATGAGTTCCAGACAAAAGATGACAAATTGTTGTCTTACAAAGAGATGGTCGATAAGATGAAAGAGCACTTCTTGAACCTACAGATCACTTAGATACCTAGATTACATAAAAAAGATGTAGATGTAATGGCTACTATTGGCTCCCTCCTGGAGATTCCTTGGGATGCGACATAATATGACGTCTTGGTTGACCAACTTCACATGCCTGCTTACAAAGACATTGATTCTAAAAGGGTATGTGTCTTGGTTGGTCCTCATTCCCCATGGTACCATGACATCCATGCATATCTAAAGAATGGTATCATGTCCCCCCACCTCACAAACACCTAGTGCCAAAACCTTATTCGTAGAGCTTCCCACTACACCCTCGTAGCCAATACCTTATACCATCGAGGTTATCACAACATTCTCTCTAGGTGTTTACATGAAAATGAGTCCACCCAGGCTTTTCAAGAGGTACATGATGGGATCTGCGGTTCCCACACGAGTGGCATGGTCTTAGCCAAAAAAATTCTAAGAGTAGGATACTACTGGCCTACAATGGAACATGATGCTTGTGAATTTGTAAAGAAATGCCTACCTTGTCAACAGTATGCTAATCTGATTCATGCTCCAGCCCAGGACCTGTATCCCATTGTGCCTCCATGGTCATTCTCTTGTTGGGGTTTTGACCTCATTGGTAAGTGTGATGTGTAAATGTTGTACCTGCAAAAATGTTGCACACAACCACTCAATAACTCATTATATCAATTGGTTAGTAAGATCAATTCATTGAAAACAATAGAAAACCAAATAAAATTGAATTATTGCTTCCTAGTCATGAAGATTGTAATCTAATTGTTAATTTCTCTTAGAATTAGCATATTAGATCATTGAATTGACAATCATGAAATGGAATATTCATTCAAGAATTCCTAAAATCCATCAAAACACGTTCAATTATGCTTTATTTTTATCAATATGCATGAAATTGAACTAGATTAGCTTAAGAAATGAACTAGATTAATGCTAGAATGAAATTACCATTAGTTCTATGATAAAATTCACTATGCACCTATCTGAAATGAGATAGAAAGGCTTCATTATATAGATTTTTCCTTGGAGGGAAAAGGTTTCAAATTTGAATTTGAATTTGACGGTTGAGATGCATCCATGAGGGATGGCTGAGATAAAAGCTTGGTTGATACACGTGATCACCTCTTATTGGTTATAGGTTTGACTTTTGAGGCATGTTGAAGGAATATTAATATCTTGAATTAATTAATTCCTTTTAATTAATTTCCTTAGCCATGTATTTAAAATTTTGATTTGATTTAATTCCCCAAGGTTAATTGAATAATTAATGCCTCTTGGTGAATGCCTCTTGGTGAGTGATCTTGGATTATTGATTTTTGATGAATTATATATTTAAACCGATCTAGTTTAATTATATAATTGTGATTAGACTTGAGTTGACAGTCTTGGTTAGGACCTGGAGGACTTAATTTCATATTAGGGCTTCTGAGTTCATGAGACCATTTCTAGGTGATTACATTTGCCTCTCTTTGAATTGACATGTGGTCAGCATGTTGATTCAAAGAACATCTAGTTTTGACTAGCGATAGAATAGGTGGATATGAAGTGATGCAACTATTATTGATCAAAAATTGATTCTGAACTTGATTGAACAAAAAGTGATTGAAGCTATAGGAGATTCTTGATTGCTTGACGAGACCAATGTAGCAACCAGGAGATCAATTTTATGTGAAGCGATAAAATTAATAACCTATCTGATTATTGAGGATAATAACACCTAATCAATTTTATGTGAAGCGATGAAATTGATTACTGTTACAACAATGTATAAATATTGATTTGATACTCAGTTTGATGTGATGCAATGAAACTGATATCTCCAAGAAATGACTTAGAAAGATTAACCAAAGAACCAGTTTGATGTGATGCGATGAAATTGATCCCTAGCAAGGATTTGAAAGAATGATAAATTTAATGTTAAGCATTGAAACTGATCATTGTTTGAGATTTGACTGTTTCAAATGAAGATACTATCAATTTGATGTGGTGCATTGAAATTGATATCTCCACTGATGTTTACAACTTGAATTTTGATAAGAGTGAGCAATTTGAATTAAAGCGTTGAAATCATGCATTCCAAGATTTGATGATTTGCTGATGTAGTACTGTCAATTTGATATAATGTCTGATGAAGATTCCCCCAGTTGTTGGAAATTTCTTTACTTGATAACCTAATCAATTGTAGACTCAATTTAGAATTTGATAATGCCCTAGTTGTTGAAAAGATTAGAATGATTGATTATGCCCCCTTGGAATCAAAATGGACATGAGATTTGCTTGATTTCCAGGTGAAAACATCTAGGTGAGAATGGTAAGCTTGGAATGGAGATTTTGATATTAATAGAAAATATAGTGGCAAGAACCACGAAGAAATAGCTTCTTGTTTGGTCAAAATCAGACTCCGTAGGACAAAGTTAGAGCCAAAAAGGTGCAATGAATGAGCAATAGTGTGGGTTAAAAGTTTGAAATTAATTACCCCAAAAATCAGATTAAATAGGGTAAAGTTTTAAAAAATACTATTCATTTTTAATATTCACAGTGAGAGAATTGCAGAGCTCAGAGAGAGAAGATATTGATTCCTATTCATACTCATCGATTCAAGACCATCCGGTGACACCAGCGTCCTGCCCACTACCCTCTAGTGGTATGTTGTCAAAATCCTCCTATCAATTTTGTAATTAATGCATGTTTTTGCTTCCATTTTGCAAGTTGCATGTGTTTTACTTAGAAACTCATTTAGGGTTTTTAGAATATCATTTCCAGGGTGTTTCGGCGCCTCCAGTATTTTAAATGTTGTTTCCTGTCAGAGAACCATCGTCTCCAGGATGAATGAGAATTTCTGGGGAATGAACTATCATTTCGAGTGGGAAAGATCATTTGCCGTTAAATTTTTGCTTGCAGTCCCTAGAACATCATTTTCTAGACAATGAGCTAATAATGTAGAGTTTAACTCTGAAAATTTGGAAAATCTGAATGCCTTGGCCGACATGAACCTGTTAAAATAGTTATCTGCTAAGTGTGTCCTGATTTTACATCCCTTTTTGCCCTAAGTCTAAATTTTTCATGTTTTTACCTTTGTAGGTTGATAGAGGCACTTTGCAAACACGAGGACCTTATCCTCGAGTTTTGTCCATGATTCCATTATTATCTGTTGAGGACTGTAGAGACATTTCCCATTGTGGACTAGGGTTCTTGTTAGAGATGCCCGAGTATAGGGTGAATAGAGGTTTATTGACTTATTTGATAGAGAGGTGGCATTCTGAGCATAACACCTTTCATCTTCCTACTGGAAAGATCACTGTGACACCAGAGGATGTATGGAGGATTCTCCACGTGCCAGTCATGGGAGAGTTATCATACTATGATTCAACTAGGGAAGCTTGCATAAATGCTTCTGTTAGATTTTTCCATGATCCGTTGATTGTAGAGTGCCACATTAATTTGGAGCGGCTAGAGAGACAGGGTCTTGCACTGTCAGGTGTACTATCAGGATTGATTAGCAGCTTTCTTGTACCTGATAGGAGTGTGCGAGGTTTTTCTGTCAGATGGGGAAGATTACTTGAGGATTTACTATAGATTCCTTGATGTTTAGCCTAGGGTACTTGTCTCTTGGCTTACTTATACCATGATATGCATCAGGTGGTCTATCGATAGGATAGATCTATGTCTATTGGTCTGATACTATTATAGGTATGGGCATGAGAGCATATCCCAGTCACACATCCCATAGTAGCACGATCTTGTCATGTATGATGGAGATATGATTCATCCCCACCTGGGAAATTTGGAGTACTGGAGATGAGCACTTGATGATATGATGGTCGTGATCTGGTGACTATACTTAGACTGTGAGGAGTGGCGAAGTCATAAGTGAGAGATACCTTTTGTTTGCACTAAGCATTACCTGATTGAATGCACTACATATATTGTTGAGAGATTCATGGTGACATGTGTCTTATGCTAGTATGGTATGGCACAACCCATGCCCCAGGGTATGGTAGCTTATGCTAGGACATGGGATGAGGAGACACAGTGGGGCCTGAGACTGACATATGATACCACATATATTAAGCATCAGTAGTTAGTGCATGTTCGATGGGAGCTTGCTCCTAATATCATAGATTATGGGATGACTGCAAAATTTTCAGCATACTTTATGCAACATCCATTTTTCACAGTTGACCTCTCCTAATGAGGTAGTGCCAGTGATGGTAGATGAGGCTGATGATGGAGGTGATGATGACAAAGGTGGTGGAGCCGTCAGGGCTACATCTTGCAAATGCTCTATAAGTAGTGATGAGAGTGGTGGTAGGGGTCATGGTGGTCAGCCTAGATAGGTTAGAGTTCAGGTCATAGGTATGACATAGCCAATGGCCACTTAAGAACCCTCTTAACCATAGATTCCTCCTACTTCATAGGTTCCTTCTACACAGGTTCCTTCTTCTTCACAGGTTCCATCTTCTTCGCAGGTTCCTCCTGTGGTTACTATTGTTCAAACTACAAGCATAGCACCGATGCCAGGGATATCTCAAGGATTTCCTTCTATTTAGATACCATCCTCACCATAGATGCTATCTTCTAGTACTTTTGTTATTACATCCACACAGGTTCTGCCCCAAGTGAGGGTGATGAGGACTACTAGCACAAGAATTTGTCGAGGTGTTCAGATTGGATCATAGATATGTAACCCACCTCTATATCCAAGCATAGGGAAGACAAGTCCCACATGCATACAAGTACCAAGCCTTGGGCCGAAAGGTGTACCTGCACAAGGTAAAGGTGATGCAGCAATGATTTCACAGCTCCGCAGGGAGAGAGGTCATCTATAGACAATGATAGTTGTATTACAAGCTCAGTTGGATGACAGAGATAGAGCTTTGGATAAATCACAAAGAGATGTAACCTTGCAACATAGCAGGGCATCTTATTATCAGGCAGCATACTTTTTAGTAGTACCAGATCTTGCTGCTAGAGTTACACCATTTTCACGAGCATCAGTACAGTCAGAGGGTTCCAGACCTAGCAAATCATATGTTCCCCCATGAGGACCACCAGAGGATGATACAGGCAGTCAGTCATGATTGATTTTGAGCCAGGATCTGCATTTTTTATGATGATGTATTGATATTACTGTGATCTAGCACCATTTTTCTTGATTTGTATGATGTATCTCATGGACATTATTCGATATATGATGACATTCTCATGTTTTGATTTCATTGTATATTTTTCACTAATATGTTATGCTTTATGAGATGATTATGAGTATGCTTTGAGCACTTTCTTTGATTTCCTTATGCTATGGATGCAAATGTATGGATGCATGTTATTTTTGTATGTTTTTGATACATAGATATGATATTAGGTTAATGCTATGGATGCATATGTATGGATTTTAATGATAGTAAATGAAATGTAATGAACATGATTATGCAAATGATGATTTTTTTAATTTCAGTGACCAAAGATACTCAATCATAAATGAAATGATATCTTGTTGAATGTTTGAAGTTTTCTTTTCCCTCTTTAAATGTAGGTTATTACAGCCTTTCACAACGTCATTTCAGAAAAATCCATGCAACTCCTAGAATGTAATGCAACGCTAGAATGCAAATGCAGCTTCCATTTTCATGTCTTTCATTTAGTGCTTATTTCATCATTGAGATTTTTGCAGACTGCCATGCTCATACAACCAACACTAATACTTAAGAAATCATGTTAGTATGAATATCACCGTTCTCATATACAAGTACATACAATCATCACTAGTTCTTAAGTGACCATGAAAATATGAATATGACTTGTGTAAGATGTTTGATTTAGTACAACCACCACAAATAATTGCTTTATTCTGATGATATGAATACTAATGAGTTAATTTTTGATATTGCATTTTGACACAAGAATCAAGATATAACAGATCATGATGTCTTGAGTATCATTTGCATCGACAAATACATAACAAAGAAAGAAAATATCATATACCTTCCTCGATCTTATTAGTACAACAACTCATGGAATCTCTCCAGAGATATGATAATCAATAATCGATAAGGATAGAAATCCAGTCTAACATAGGTGTTTGCTTTGGTCTCAGAATTAGACCCTTTCATGTAGCTTTGGATTTGTCATCATAGACCTTGTCAAAAACCAATGTAGATCACAAGAAGAAATAAAAAGAAAATATCATACCCCTGTCCTTGTATTTCTAGAATTTATAGCATTATCAAAACACTTGGGAGATATGATAAGAAAAAAAATGATAATGAACAAATAGTCAGTCAAAGAAAAATATCCCAGCTCCTTCCATGTTTCTCTAGAATATACACATCATAGAGTCACTCAGAAGTTAGAATTCATGCAAGCATATCATAGGATTGGTCATTTTTGTACTTGTGTTGATGATTGATAGATTCGATATGATCATGTTGATGACATGATGAGTATTTAAGAAACATTGTTTTCTTTGTTGATATGATATGTGACTTGATCGGTGGTATTGAGAAATACCTTTGCTTGGTTGGTTGATTGGTGGTATTGAAGAAATATCGTTGGTTGTTTGATTGGGGTGGTATTGAGAAATACCATAGGTGAATTGATTGTCTTGAAGCAGAAGAAAATAATGTTTGTTCACATGAAAGATAAGATTGGATTCCAAACCATGGTGAGATAGGGAAGTGATGTAGCAATCAACGAGGAATGTGTTCTTGCTTGTGTTGGCTCAAAGGTCTTGAAGAGCTTGCTGAAGAGATATCCAAGCTTTGATAGATAGAGAAATGAGCTGAAAAATGGCATCTATTTACCAGGTTTTCACCACTCCTAGGAATGTTATTTTTTCTACCAAGGTGCTTGTTTACCAAGTATTCACAAAGGCACAATATTTTTTGTTTTTCAATTTTTTTGTTCTATTCTCTTTTTCTCCTTTTCTCTTTGGTTTTTTTTTTTGAGATTTTTTATTTTCTTATGTTTCCCAAGCACCTGTTTGCTAGGTTTTCACCGGGACATTCATTTTTTTAGCTTCTTTTTCTTCTTTTTTAGGATTTTTTTAGGACTTTTTCCACTGTTTTTGAATTTTTTAGAATCTTTTACACTGTACATAGCTACTAGAAATAGCTTAGGCATAGAACCACTTCAGATGATTGGTGTTGATTGGATTAGGAAGTGTGTTTCCTTTTATGGTAGCTAACTAATAAGTTCTAGATCCAAATGTTATTTTGATTATGAAAGGCCCTAGCTAGTTAGCCTCAAACTTGCACTTCTTTTCTCTGTGTTGTTGATTTTTAGTATTTTTTTTGTAGCACTAGATCTCCCACTTGACACTCATGAGGTTTAACTTTCTTATTGCAGCCTTTTTCCATTCTCTTCTGATATCCTTGTAGATGTTCAAAAGCATCTTGACATCTTTCAGCTAGCAGTTCGAGGTATTGTAACTGTGAGACCCTATAGTCATCAACTGTGATTAACCCTCTTAAAGATACTCTCAAGGATGGAATTTCTACCTCAACTGGAAGAACTGCTTCAGCAGCATAAACCAAAGAATAAGGCATAGCTCCCGTTGGGGTTCTAATACTTGTTCAATAGGCCCACAAAGATGGATTGATTTGAACATTCCAATCCCTACCAGAATCATTGACTGTTCGGATTAAAATTTTGAGGATGTTCTTATTGCTAGCCTCTGCCTGTCCATTTCCCTGAGGGTAATAGATGGAGATGAAATTTTGAGTGATTTAAAAATTGTTGCAAAGTTCTATCACATCCTTATTTTTGAACTATTTCCCATTGTTTGTCACAATTGATGAGGGAAGATCATACCAGCAAATGATATAGTTAAGGATAAACCGTGAGATTTTCTTTTTGATTGTCATGATTAAGGGTATAGCTTCAACCTATTTGGTAAAGTATTCAATTGTTGTAATGATGAACTTATGACCATTAGAAGATGATGGATAAATCTGACCAATGATATCAAAGGCCCACTACTGAAAAGGCTAGTGTGTGATAAAGGGTAACAATTCTCGTGCTGGTGCATGTATAAGATTACCATGTATCTCACACTTTTTTCAATATTTTGAAAACTTAATGAAATCTTTATCCATTGTAGGCCAATAGTATCCAATACGCAAGAGTTTCTTAGCCAGAGTAAGACCATTTAAATGTGATCCACAAATACCTTTGTAGACTTCGTGTAAAGCATTGTTTGATTCTTTGAGATCTACACATCTCAGTAAGGTACCATCAAAACCTCGTTGATACAAATCATCCGCAATGATCACATGTTTGGAAGCTTGATGAATAAGATTGCATTTTTTTTTTTGAATATACCCTCAAGTAAAGGATTGGTTTCAAGATAATTATAGATGGGTCCATAATGAGGGGAGTCACAACCTACAATTTGGAAGACTAGCTTGGAGTCAAGACAGTTATAGGAAGGATAAGGTAACTCATCCACTAGGAATTCATACCGCGCTTGATTATCAGATAATTATATAAGAGACATGAGATTAGCCATTGCATCGACTGCTTGATTTTTTAATCTGGAAATGTGTTCAAATGTTATGCCAATAAAGTACCGCTTTAAGTCATCCACCATGTTTTTGTATGGTACAAGCTTATCATCCTTTGTCTTATACTCATAAATTATTTGATTTATGACAAGCTGAGAATTACCATAGATATGTAGTGTTGTTAGCTTCCATTCTAATGTCATCTTTATTCCATTTACACTGGAATATTCTACAATATTGTTAGTACACGGGACTAAAATCTTATAGGCCATAGGTATAGTATATCCTTGAGGTGATATGAACATGATACCTACTCTAGATCCATGATGTGTGAATGATCCATCAAAATACATCTTCCAAGAGTGCTCAGTGATCATTAAGATTGATTCATCTAGGAAATCAATGGTGCATCTGCCAGTTGATCCGCAATGACTTGTCCTTTAATGGATTTTATTTCAACATATTTGATATCAAATTCATATAGTATCATCACCCACATAGTAAATCTATCGGTTAAGGTTGCTTTTTTTAGGGGGTATTTCAGTGGGTCAATATTGGTCACCAACTTTATTGAATGTGCAATCATATAATGCAGAAATTTCTGAGATGCAAACACTACTGCTAGAACTACTTTTTCAATTGGTGTATAGTTAAGCTCATATTGCACCAATATTTTGCTGATGTAATAAATTGCGCATTCTTTTCCAGTTTCATCTTGTTTCCAATATGATGCAGGATCATCTTGGGTCCTTGGCAATCTTGCTAAACCAAAAATATGTTTGCTTTTGTTCTTTAGCTTGTTTGGAGGTTGCTCGGTGAAGTGTTTAGTTCTATGTTTCTCGGGTACTCTTTCTGTCTTTCTTTATCGATGGGTCTCAGTGTGTGTTGGTTTTTGTTGCTCAGTTATGGTTTCACCAAGTTGGTTTTCTATCACTCAGTTATTTTTTCACTGAGTCATTCCTATTGCTTGGGTATTGTCTTACCGAGTGGTTGTTGTTGCTCGGTGATGCCCTTCCCGGGTTGTTTATCCTAATCTGGAAAAATTCTACATTTAATTTTCATGGTGTAATTAATATGGGGTCTCTCATTGGGATCTGTGTGGACCTAAATTTGGGTCTCTCTTAGGGATTTGAGTGTCGACCTCCTTGGTGGAATCTTGTACATATTGGTTTATTTGTTCTTATTTTAGGGGGCAGTCCTTAGAGGATAGTAGCTTTTGGGATAGAAGATTAACTATGAAGAAATTTGAAAGGCAGGTTTGGGACCTCACATGTATGAAGATTATTTTTTGATTAATTGAATGTATATGGTCGAAACTGCGAAGGCATGATAGCCTGAAATGTAATGAGTTTGATCCATGAAATAAAAGATATCTGATGTTCCTTCTCTTACTTTGTGTGTTGTTGTTTCCACATTGTGTATATGCAAGCTAGTTTGGTATTTGGGAGTGCCTTTGGCCCTTCTTACTAACCCTCCTTGCATTAGGTGGTATCAGAGCAAAGGTGAGATCCAGGTTCCTTCTTTTAAACCCTAACCCTAGTTGGTGATATTATTGTGGGGTAGCAGATTGTGATCCCACCTACAATTGTAGAGGAATTCAAGATGGTTCATGGGAGAGGAAATGAAGATCTAGGCATAGCTGATATGCTTAGATAGATGATTGCAAGATTGGAAGTTTTTGACACAGCCCAGTGCAAAGGAAGGCATATTGAAGATGTTAGTGATGATGAACTGGAGGAAGTGCAAGTCAAAGTTGCACCTGCGCCTGTTATGGATCAGGAAGAACAGAGATTCTTGCAAGCATTGACAATTTTGAAGTCCACACCTCAGTTTAATCATCCTAAGTATAGTGGAAAATTTGATTCAGATGAGTTGATAGATTCGGTAATCGAGATGGAGAAGTACTTTGAATATGAAAATGTATCAGAGAAAAAGAAAGTAAATATTGCAAGCACAAAGTTGAAAGGTCATGCATCCTTATGGTGGGAACAACTACAATTGGATTGAAAAAAGAAAGGTAAAGACAAAATCAAGGTATAGGACAACATGGTAAACAAATTTAAAGGAAAGTTTCTACCTTGTGATTATCAAATTAACCTGATTAGGTGAATGCAAAGTTTGAAGCATAAAGATAGATCGGTAAAATACTATACTCAAGAGTTCTACAGATTGGACATCGGATCTGGACATTTAGCTTCTTTTTCTTCTTTTTTAGGATTTTTTTAGGACTTTTTCCACTGTTTTTGAATTTTTTAGAATCTTTTACATTGTACATAGCTACTGGAAATAGCTTAGGCATAGAACCACTTCAGACGATTGGTGTTGATTGGATTAGGAAGTGTGTTTCCTTTTATGGTAGCTAACTGATAAGCTCTAGATCCAAATTCTATTTTGATTATGAAAGGCCCTAGCTAGTTAGCCTCAAACTTGCACTTCTTTTCTCTGTGTTGTTGATTTTTAGTATTTTTTTTGTAGCACTAGATCTCCCACTTGACACTCACGAGGTTTAAATTTATTATTGTAGCCTTTTTCCATTCTCTTTTGATATCCTTGTAAATGTTCAAAAGCATCTTGACATCTTTCAGCCAGTAGTTCGAGGTATTGTAACTGTGAGACCCTATAGTCATCAACTATGATTAACCCTCTTAAAGATACTCTCAAGGATGGAATTTCTACCTCAACTGGAAGAACTGCTTCAACAGCATAAACCAAAGAATAAGGCATAGCTCCCATTGGGGTTCTAATACTTGTTCAATAGGCCCACAAAGATGGATTGATTTGAGCATTCCAATCCCTACCAGAATCATTGACTGTTCAGATTAAAATTTTGAGGATGTTCTTATTGCTAGCCTCTGCCTGTCCATTTCCCTGAGGGTAATAGATGGAGATGAAATGTTGAGTGATTCAAAAACTATTGCAAAGTCCTATCACATCCTTATTTTTGAACTATTTCCCATTGTCTGTCACAATTGATGAGGGAAGATCATACTAGCAAATGATATAGTTAAGGATAAACCGCGAGATTTCCTTTTCGATTGTCATGATTAAGGGTATAGCTTCAAACTATTTGGTAAAGTATTCAATTGTTGTAATGATGAACTTATGACCATTAGATGATGATGGATAAATCTGACCAATGAGATCAAAGGCCCACTGCTGAAAAGGCTAGTGTGTGATAAAGGGTAACAATTCTCATGCTAGTGCATGTATAAGATTACCATGCATCTGACACTTTTTTCAATATTTTGAAAATTTAATGACATCTTTATCCATTGTAGGCCAATAGTATCCAATACGCAAGAGTTTCTTAGCCATAGTAAGACCATTTAAATGTGATCCACAAATACCTTTGTGGACTTCGTGTAAAGCGTTGTTTGATTCTTTGAGATCTACACATCTCAGTAAGGTACCATCAAAACCTCGTTGATACAAATCATCCGCAATGATCACGTGTTTGGAAGCTTGATGAATAAGATTGAATTTTTGTTTTTTGGATATACCCTCAAGTAAAGGATTGGTTTCAAGATAATTATAGATGGGTCCATAATGAGGGGAGTCACAACCTACAATTTGGAAGACTAGCTTGGAGTCAAGACAATTATAGGAAGGATAAGGTAACTCATCCACTAGGAATTCATACCATGCTTGATTATCAGATAATTATATAAGAGACATGAGATTAGCCATTGCATCGACTACTTGATTGTTTAATCTAGAAATGTGTTCAAATGTTATGCCAATAAAGTACCGCTTTAAGTCATCCACCATGTTTTTGTATGGTACAAGCTTATCATCCTTGGTCTTATACTCATCAATTATTTGATTTATGACAAGCTGAGAATTACCATAGATATGTAGTGTTTTTATCTTCTATTCTAATGTCATCTTTAGTCCATTTACACTGGAATATTCTACAATATTGTTAGTACACGGGACTAAAATCTTATAGGCCATAGGTATAGTATATCCTTGAGGTGATATGAACATGATACCTACTCTAGATCCATTATGTGTGAATGATCCATCAAAATACATCTTCCAAGAGTGCTCAGTGATCATTAAGATTGATTCATCTAGGAAATCAATGGTGCATCTGCCAGTTGATCCGCAATGACTTGTCCTTTAATGGATTTTATTTCAACATATTTGATATCAAATTCATATAGTATCATCACCCACATAGTAAATCTATCGGTTAAGGTTGCTTTTTTTAGGGGGTATTTCAGTGGGTCAATATTGGTCACCAACTTTATTGAATGTGCAATCATATAATGCAGAAATTTCTGAGATGCAAACACTACTGCTAGAACTACTTTTTCAATTGGTGTATAGTTAAGCTCATATTGCACCAATATTTTGCTGATGTAATAAATTGCGCATTCTTTTCCAGTTTCATCTTGTTTCCAATATGATGCAGGATCATCTTGGGTCCTTGGCAATCTTGCTAAACCAAAAATATGTTTGCTTTTGTTCTTTAGCTTGTTTGGAGGTTGCTCGGTGAAGTGTTTAGTTCTATGTTTCTCGGGTACTCTTTCTGTCTTTCTTTATCGATGGGTCTCAGTGTGTGTTGGTTTTTGTTGCTCAGTTATGGTTTCACCAAGTTGGTTTTCTATCACTCAGTTATTTTTTCACTGAGTCATTCCTATTGCTTGGGTATTGTCTTACCGAGTGGTTGTTGTTGCTCGGTGATGCCCTTCCCGGGTTGTTTATCCTAATCTGGAAAAATTCTACATTTAATTTTCATGGTGTAATTAATATGGGGTCTCTCATTGGGATCTGTGTGGACCTAAATTTGGGTCTCTCTTAGGGATTTGAGTGTCGACCTCCTTGGTGGAATCTTGTACATATTGGTTTATTTGTTCTTATTTTAGGGGGCAGTCCTTAGAGGATAGTAGCTTTTGGGATAGAAGATTAACTATGAAGAAATTTGAAAGGCAGGTTTGGGACCTCACATGTATGAAGATTATTTTTTGATTCATTAAATGTATATGGTCAAAACTGGGAAGGCATGATAGCCTAAAATGTAATGAGTTTGATCCATTAAATAAAAGATATCTGATGTTCCTTCTCTTACTTTGTGTGTTGTTGTTTCCACATTGTGTATATGCAAGCTGGTTTGGTATTTGGGAGTGCCTTTGGCCCTTCTTACTAACCCTCCTTGCGTTAGGTGGTATCAGAGTGAAGGTGAGATCCAGGTTCCTTCTTTTAAACCCTAACCCTAGTTGGTGATATTATTGTGGGGTAGCAGATTGTGATCTGACCTACAATTGTAGAGGGATTCAAGATGGTTCATGGGAGAGGAAATGAAGATCTAGGCATAGCTGATATGCTTAGATAGATGATTGTAAGATTGGAATTTTTTGACACAGCCTAGTGCAAAGGAATGCATATTGAAGATGTTAGTGATGATGAACTGGAGGAAGTGCAAGTCGAAGTTGCACCTGCACCTGTTATGGATCAGGATGAACAGAGATTCTTGCAAGCATTGACAATTTTGAAGTCCACACCTCAGTTTAATCATCCTGAGTATAGTGGAAAATTTGATTTAGATGAGTTGATAGATTGGGTAATCGAGATGGAGAAGTACTTTGAATATGAAAATGTATCAGAGAACAAGAAAGTAAATATTGCAAGCACAAAGTTGAAAGGTCATGCATCCTTATGGTGGGAACAACTACAATTGGATTGAAAAAAGAAAGGTAAAGATAAAATCAAGGTATAGGACAACATGGTAAACAAATTTAAAGGAAAGTTTCTACCTTGTGATTATCAGATTAACCTAATTAGGTGAATGCAAAGTTTGAAGCATAAAGATAGATCGGTAAAATACTATACTCAAGAGTTCTACAGATTGAACATTGGATCTGGACATGTTGAAGATGAGGTGGAAAGAGTAGCAAGATATCTGAATGGATTGAGAAGTTCTATACAAGATGAGATCAACTTGGTCAAGATGGAAGGCATTGAGGAGGCATATTAGTTCTCCCTAAGAGCTGAGGAGAAATTGAACAAGAAATATGAGTAAAGAAAAAGAGGAAGAGGTGGTAGGTTCCCTAGAGGAAGAGGTAGATCTCATGGTGAAAATAGTAGATCTTAACTAGACAAGTCAATTTTAGACACATCTCAAGACAAAGGAAAGACTGAATGGAAATGTGGAAGTTCATACCGAGGAAGAGGCAATTACTCCCAAGGTGGTTATAGAAGAAGAGGGTTCCAAGTAAGTTGGTATAGTTGTGGTGATGAAGGACATAAATCCTTTGAATGTACCCATGCAAGCAAGAAATTTGGTAGTAGAAAAAATGCTTTGGTACAAGAAGAGTTAGTGAATGAACCTGAGAAGGAAGGAAATCTCATGATCCGAAGGATAAGCAAGATCCTGTCAGAAAAAGTTTGTTCAAGACCAGATGTAGAGTTGCAGACAAAGTTTGGAAGGTAATTGTTGATAGTGGAAGCTTAGAGAATCTGGCATCTGAGGAAATGGTCACAAAGTTGTAGTTGGAAAGGATGAAACATCTGAAGCCCTATCATATTTCATGGATCAAGGATGAGCACACATTAATGGTGAGTGAACAATGTTTTGTGAATCTAAAAATTGGAAAGTATTATGATAAGGTGTTGTGTGATATTATGCCAATGGATTGTTGTCATATTTTGTTGGGTAGACCTTGGCAATATGATAGACATGCTATACATGATGGAAGGTTTAATAGATATTCTAATTGGGTTGATGGTAAGAAACAAATCTTGTTACCTTTGGTTGAAGAATATGTTGATGAGATATGTACATCTTTGAAATTTTGTTTAATGGAAGGTAGATAGTTTGTTAAGGATTTGAAAAGAAATGATATTTGTTATGCTTTATCCTAACAAACTGAGTAATAATACCGAAGATGAAATTCCTATAAAAGTTGAGAAGTTACTCGCTAAGTACAAAGAGATCATTTCATATAATGTACCTGATGGTTTACCACCAATGAGAGATATCAGTCATTATATGGATTTGATTCCTAGAGCTAGTTTACCAAAGAAAGCACCACATCGGTTAACACCAACCAAGAATGAAGAGCTTAACCGACAAGTTCATGAATTGTTGAACAAGGGTTTGATCAGAGAAATTTTGAGTCCATGTGCAGTACCATTTGTATTGGAACCTAAGAAGAATGGAGAATAGAGAATGTGAACTGATTCAAGAGCAATCAACAAGATTATAGTGAAGTATAGGTTTCCTATACCGAGAATGGATGATATAATGGATTTTTTGAGTGGAGCAAGATATTTTACCAAAATTGATTTGAAAAGTAGATATCATCATATCAGAATCAGAGAAGGTGATGAATGGAAGACTACTTTTAAGACAAAGGAAGGTTTGTATGAGTGGTTGGTTATGCCTTTTGATTTAACTAATGCACCGAGTACATTTATGAGGTTAATGAATGAAGTTTTGAAGAAATTATTGAATAAATGTGGGATTGTATACTTGGATGATATTATGATATTTAGTAAGACTAGAGAAGAGCATTTGATGCATATTAGGAAAGTATTGCAGAGACTGAAATAGGAAAAGTTGTTGATAAATCTAAAAAAGTGTTCCTTCATGAAAGAAGAACTTGTGTATTTGGGTTTTTTTATTTTAGCTAATGGTTTGAAGATGGATCCCGAGAAGGTTGAAGCTATACTTAGTTTAATGCAGTGAAGGATGGAGGATCCAACAAAGGATTGTGCAAACTTGCAGCCAATAACCATAACAACAGAAACAACCAGATACACAGAAATATGATCAAAATTCAGCTTTCTATTATCATAGATAATCAATTAAATTTAACATGTCAGGTTGTAAGGCCTTCCCAGTTATAGCCAAATACAAAGATAGAACTCTTGATCTACTATAGATCTTCTACAAGACATACAACTCTCAATCCAGATTCTCAGATCCAACGCTTTGATCTTCTCCCTCAATCTGATGCCCTAAGCTCAAAACAAAATACAACTTAAATACAAAAGGAAACCAATAGGTCATCCTACAATAACAAATATTGGAGAAAACCCCAACCTAGTTTTAGGTCCACACAATCCCCAATGAGAGACCCCACATTAATTACTCCATTGAAATTAAATGTAGAAGTCAGCCAGATCAGAATAAACAACTTGGGAAGAGATCACAAAGCAATAGTAACCACTCAGGAATAGAGATCACTAAGTAACAGGAAAATGACTCAAGCCAAGCATACCCGAGCAGCAGAAAACCAACTCAAAACAAACATACCTGAGCAACAGGAAACAACTTGGAATAAGCATACCCAAGCAATAGGAAACAACTCGTAACAAGCATACCTGAGCAATAGGAAACAACTCAAAACAAGCATACCCAAGCAATAGGGTAATAGAGTACTTTACCGAGCAACCTCCAAACAAGCTAAAGAACAAAAGCAAACATATTTTTGTTTGATACAAGATTGCCAAGAATCCTAGGATTCTCCTGCATCAAACACCCCAAGTAAAGAAGATATTCCCATAAAGGAAATCATGAACATCTTAAGGGAATCAAAACATGTATCCCATACTTGTTCTTAACCCATGTCACCTCTTGCCCTTTATTCCATGCTATCCTAACTTTGTTCATTGTCCCATTTGACAAATTCATTAGTCTAAAACTTTTCTCATATCTTTTTCTTGTAACTGACAGTAGTTGACACTAATCATCCTCAGTACTTTTGATACTATTAGTGTTTTGATGAACCACATTCTCATCTGACTGACTGATCAACTTGACATCATTTTCATCTCTTTGTGTCACTAGTGCCAAAATTTGTTGCACTATCTGAGCCAAAAATGTCATTTGTTTCTTAATCTTTGTAAGTTCCTCAGAGGTTTTATTCTCTTATCCCTTCAATTTCTCCTTCATTTCACCCATAGGTTCATAAATTCTCTTTTCCTCATGTTTTTCACTATCATTCAGACAACATCTGATAACTACACATCCCTTAGTCCTTGCTTCCTGCCAAGGTAGCAATTTATACTTGGATCCATCCTACCTCACTACATAGTTATTTGCACGACCATCAAACATAGCATGTTTGTCATATTGCCAAGGTCTACCAAGCAACAAGTGACAAGCATCCATAGGCAATACATCACATAATATCTCATCATAATAAGATCCAATCTTAAAATTAACAAGGCATTGCTCCTCAACCCTAACCTTAGACACATCTTGTATCCAACTAATCTGATAAGGATTAGGATGTTTTCTTCTTCCCAAATTTAACTTACTAACCATCTCTTCTAAAACAAATTTCTCAGAATTACCACCATCAATTATGACATTACATACCTTATCCTTGCATTTACATCTAGTTCTAAACAAATTTCTTCTTTGTATTGGCTCATTAATAGATGTAGCTAGCCTTCTAGTGATCATAACTTCACCTTCTTCTGCAGCATTCATTGAGCTTTCCTCAGTCATCAGGGTGAACTTATTTTGAGGACATGACCAGGCCATATGTCCCTTCTCACCACACTGAAAAAAAGTACCGCTGAAATCATTTCTTCCTCTCCTTCCATACCCATGATTGTAATCCTTAGTGGTTTGACCACTGCTAGATCCTACCTTAGTCTACTTATGATTATCCATCACCTTACTCTCAATAGTTGTTTCATCAGTCTTACCACCTTAGTTTCTATTATTATGTCTGCTCTCAAAATTCTTGTTCATCTTCTCCTGAATATTCAATGCCATCTGATAAGCATCTCCTATGGTTGTCATTCAAATAGTAAGTAACTCATCCTGAATACCAGGTCTCAAGCCATAGATATATCTAGAAACTTTCTCCTTGTCAACTTCTGAATGTCCAGTCCTAATCAAGATCTAATAAAACTCCTTGGTGTACTCTTGCACCGACTTGTTTTCCTGCCTCAAACCTTGCATCTTCTTGAACATCTCCAATTCATAATCTACTAGAATGAATTGCTTTTTCAACTTTTCAATCATTTGGTTTCATCTGATGATCTTGTCCTTACCTCTCTGACTTCTTTCCAATTGAACTTCTCTCCACCATATGTTTGCATGACCTTTTAGCTTTGTCTTTCCAAACCAAAATCTCTCAGGATCTTCCACTTCTTCATACTCAAAGTATTCATCCATCTCATTAATCTAATCTATCAACTCTTTTGGACTAAGGCTTTCAGAAAAGGTAGAAACTTCAATCTTAGTTCTTTTCCCAATTTTAGACATGGCTCTCAGAAATCTAGCCTCCTCTAGATCTCTAACATCTTCTTCAGCTTCTTCAAAATGATCTTCTTCATCAGACTCTTCACCATTATTTTAGTTTTCTCTAGACACATTCTTTCTTTGTAACTCCTCTCACAGATCTTGTACTTGCTTCTGTAAAGCTCAAAAATATTCAAGATTGAATTCCTCCTTAGGTTCTTCCTTTTTGATCTCGCGAGTTTTCTTCAGAGGAATCTTCGCTCCACAAATCTTCAACAATTTGAAATCTAACTCCTTCTCCAATGATTGAAACTCTACTCTGATACCACCTGATGTAGTCAGGGATGGAGGATCCAACGAAGGATTGTCCAAACTTGTATTCAATAACAATAACAACAGAAACAACCAGATATACAAAAATATAATCAACATTCAGCTTTTTATTATCATAGATAATCAATTACATTTAACATGTCAAGCTGTAAGGCCTTCCCAGTTATGGCCAAATACAAAGATAGAACTCCAAATCTACTATAGATCTTCTGTAGGACATACAACTCTCGATCCAAATTCTCAGATCCAACACTTCAATCTGATGCCCTAAGCTAAAAACAAAATACAACTTAAATACAAAAGGTAACCAACAGGTTAGCCTATAATAACAAACATTGGAGAAAACCCCTGACCCAGATTTAGGTCCACACAATCCCCAATGAGAGACCTCACATTAATTATGCCATGGAAATTAAATTCAGAAGTCAGCTAGATCAAAATAAACAACTCAGGAATAGATCACCGAGCAACAGCAACAACTCGGGAATAGAGATCACCAAGAAACAGGAAAACAACTCGGGCCAAGCATACCTGAGCAGCAGAAAACCAACTCAGAACAAACATACCCGAGCAATAGGAAACAACTCAAAACAAGAATACTCAAGCAATAGGAAACAATTTGGAACAAGTATACCCGAGCAGTAGGAAACAACTCAGAACAAGCATACCTGAGCAATAGGATAACATAGTACATTACCGAGCATCCTTTAAACAAGCTAAAGAACAAAAGAAAACATATTTTTATTTGATACAATATTTCCAAGGATCCTAGGACGCTCTTGCATCATAGTTGGCCTACACTTGAGAATGTGAGTGAGGTAAGATCATTTCATGGATTGGCAAGTTTTTACAAGAAGTTTATCATAAATTTCAGTTCTATTTGTAATGCTATGACCGAGACAATGAGAGGAGACAAAAGAGAATTCAAATGGACACATGGAGCTAATAAGAGTTTTGAGACTTTGAAATTGAAGGTTGTTGAATTACTTGTGTTAGCCTTACCTGATTTCAATAAGGTATTTCAAGTTGAATGTGATGCAAGTGGAAGTGCAATCAGATTTGTGTTGACTCAAGAAGGTAAACTTGTCACTTTCTTTAGTGAAAAGTTAAATGATGCTAAAAGGAAATATTTTGTCTATGATCAATAGTTCTATGCTATTTTTCAAACTATGAAGAAATTGAGACATTACTTGATGCCAAATGAATTTGTTTTGTATAGTGATCATAAGGCTTTACAGTATTTGGGTAGTCAGAATAAGTTGAATCAAAGACATATGAAATGGGTAGAGTATTTTTAGAGTTTCACATTTGTGATTAAATATAAGAGTTGATTTTCTAACTGAGTTGTTGATGCATTGAGTAGAAGAAGATCTTGATGACATGTAACTAATTGAATGTTTGAAGATGTTAAGTTGATGATCATGCAAGGCATTAAATCAGTTAATGTATTGTATTATCATTGATGTAAACTTGATATAATATGTATGGTCATGGAAATACTACCAAAGAATTCAAAGAACCAATGAATCAAAGGCTATGCTATCAGTAATACATATAAGTCAATTATTCACTAAGTGATTGTATACACTTGTTAGTAATAACTGAGAGGGGGGGTAAATCAGTGGCCTCAAAAATTTATCCTTTAAACTTTAATCCACCAATTAATACACCTTAGATTAGTAAGTCCCTACAAGATGTATGCCTTGAAATACTTGAAATAATTTATTGTCTGTCGGTTTACCTTGTCTGTCCTTATTCTCCTTGATTACCGATAAGCAGTAAAACTCATTTACTGATACTTAGTAAATATGCAGAGTATACCAATCAATCCAAAAATGCATATGTGAAATGTAAAACAATAGAGTAATAAACCATACACACATAACACATTGATTTTAATGTGGAAACCTTGTTAAGGGAAAAAACCACTGGGACCAGTACCCCAAATTTTCACTCTTCTGAAGTAAGCCCTATTATGAGCCAACTCTGTTAAAGGTTACAAACACATGGTTAAGTGAAACCTTGTTAGATGATTTTTATACATAGGTTGTCACTTAGTATCTGGAATCTATGCTACCATCCTTGTGTTATGTATGTGGAGCATAATTAGACTCAGGTTCTTTCGGCACGGTTTCACCCCCAGACTTATCAAAAATATGTGTGTAAAGGGCTTAGGGTTTGGATATTCATTTTTGTATGAGGGATTTTCATAGCTTCCTGTGACGGTATTGAGTTGCAGGTTTCAAATTGTAATCACTGGATAATAATAAATACATTGGACTCGTTGTTGGTGGACATAGCCTAGAGATTGGGTGAGCCACGTTAAATTGCTTATTATTCTAACACCTTGAATCAGTCTTTAGACTGTCAATAGGCTTTATGCTAATCTTACTACCATCCTTGAATCAGCCTCCTTCTTAGGCTGTCAATAGGCTTTAGGTAAGACTGTTGCTACTATCATGAATCAGCCTTTTTGGTAATCTGTTAGGATATACCTCAATTCTAGAAGACAGTTAAGTCTAACTCTGTTAAGAGACTTAATGCTTCAATGGTTAAACTGAAACACAATGACCTATTTCTAATGCAACTTTGAATTGCATATATTCAGATCTATTTATGTACAATACCTCTCTGATCAATGTATCAATTCAATTCCTTTGTGCTTCACATTTTTTTCTTTGTGATGTTGTGCTTCTCTATTTTTTGGTGTCTGTAGAATTCTTTAGCTCTCCCTTAGCTTGATTGATCAGGACTATATGAAGTTTATCCTTCACCAGTTTCTCTTCAACATCTTCTTTTAATTCACTCCCTCATGTATCTAAGTGCATACAAAAATGAATTATGCTTGTCTCTTATATGGACATGATATTCCTTAATTCTTAATTCTTGATTCTTGGCATGAAAAACAATCCAGCCAATTTTATTTACGGTTTTAAATCCTGGTTTATCTCATAGTTATCTTCTTTCCAATTGTATAAATCAATTTCTTAACTGTTTTGAATAAAAAAAATAAAACAATCAGTTAAGTCTATCCTTAAGCTCTGCCAGCTAGATATTTTGTCATTTTCTGATCTCTGTTCTATCGGTCAATTCTATAGTTCGTCACCGGTGACAACTCTAGTTCCATTGGTGTAACTTTAGTTAGCTTTGGGATCTCCGTTCATCGGGCATCATTGGATCTTGCTCATCGGGCAACTCTATTTTCATCTCGTCAGGCATCATGTGATTCTGCTCATCGGGCAACACTGTCTTCTACTCCTCGGGCATCACTATGAATTTTTCTCTATCTTTACCGATGGTGTGCACTCCGTCGGTGTATTCTATCACTTAGTGAATACTTGACTTTTATGCATTGCTGAAAGCATAATCATTGTTCCATTGATTCTCTGAAGTCTTTGGCATTATGTGTATGACCATACAGATGATATCAAGTTGACATCAATGAC
>MU226106.1:2375735-2396130 GCA_018584345.1 Thuja plicata
TTATATCAAGTGTGATGGGCAGGAATCCATCCCCTGATTCACTGAAAGAAGTGAATCCAATAGGTACACCCGCCTGAGCCCTTTGCTGCTCGAAGTGTAGGAGGATTTGTTTGATCCTCGTTAATTATCCTTTTCTTTGACAAGGTCAGGGAAAAATAGATAACAGGTAGCATTAGATGTCAGATACTAGGTGACAACCTATTCTTAAATCCTCTAACAAGGTCACACCTAACAGTGTGTTTGTAACCTTTAATAGGTTTGGCTCTTAATAGGGCTCACTTCAGAAGAGTGAAAATTTGGGGTACCGATCCCAGTGGTTTTTCCCTTAACAGGGTTTCCACGTTAAAAATCTGTGTTATATGTTTATGTCTTATTACTTTACTATTTTACATTTCACATATGCAATTTTGGATTGATCAATATACTCTACATATTTACTGTGTTTTGGTAAATAGTTAACTACTTATCGATAATCATATAGAAGAGAGATTTACAAAGCATTTCGACAAGTAGAAAATTGATTAAAGTATTTCAAGGCATACATCTTGTAGGATAGAAGATAACTTAAGACAATTTGTGGTTATAAGTTTTAAGGATTAATTTTTTAGGCCACTGATTCACCCCCCCCCTCTCAGTTATTACTAACAATTGGTATCAGAGCTTGTGTGCTTAGAAGGAAGGTTTCAAGACCTAAGATAAAGATCACAAGATGAACAGACGAGATGTGCCCAAGTTGAACAAAGATAACTTTGCTTCATGGTAGAGCAGAATAAGACTTCAGCTATCAGGTATTGGTAATGATGTTACTCAATACTTAGATGTTGAATATGTGTTTCCCACAGGAGCACCAACAGTTGAACAATTGAGAGAGAAGCATGAACATAACTGCATGATGATAGAGCTTGCTTCCTCACTCTCCAATGTTGAATTTGAAGATGTCAAAACCTGCAAAACTACAAAGTGCATGTGGGAAAAATTGATGCTTGTACATGGTGGTGACAAAAATGTATTGAGAGCTAAGGCAGAAAGTCGTAGAGGAAAGTTTGATGATCTCAAGATGAAAGAAGGTGAAAACATCACTTAATACAACATAAGAATCAAAAAGGTAGTCAATGCTATCTGAGGAGTTGGAGGTGTACTAGAAGAAGATACAATGGTAAGTAAAATTTTATGAACCTTACTGCCTACTTATGCTATTAGAGTATCTGTCATTCAAGAAATGAGAGTAGTAGAAAATAGAAATGTTACTCTAGATAGTTTTATTGGAAGATAGATGTCATTTGAGATGAATAACTTTGATAATAGTGTCTTAACAAACATAGAGTCTGCATTCAAAACTTCTATGAGAATAAGTAAATCAAGTCATAAAAATACTATGAGAAAAGATAGTGATAGTGAAAGTAACGAAGATGATCTTGATGAAATTGAAGTGCTTATGGCTAGAAGAATGCAAAGAGGCAAAGGTAAATACAAAGGTAAATTACCACTTGTTTGTTTTAATTGTAAAGAGATTGGATACTTTGTTGCAAGATGTCCTAACAAAAGAAAAGATGACAGAAGTAATGACAGATCATTTAAAAACAAGTCTAACAGAGGTGATTACAAAAGCTACCGACAATCAGAAAGAAGAGATTCCCAAGACTATAAGGACAAAGGAAAAAAGGCCAGTTACCTAGAAAAATGCAAAGATGATGATACTGACACCGAAACTGATGAAGACATCGAGATGGTGTTTGTGGCAGTAAAGGATGATTTAGATGATGATGAAGAAAGGTATGTAGAAATTGCACTCATATCTAAAGTTAGTAAAAATGATGTTTGGATCATAGATAGTGGTTGCACTCACCATATGACTGGTGATAAGAAAAAGTTTGAGACTTTTGAATATTATAAAGACGGTTTAGTAAGAATTGGTAATGACACACCTTGTCCAATTGAAGGTAGAGGAACCATAATGTTGAATAACCAGATAAAATGTGAAAATCCTTATTGGGTAAATGGATTGAATTATAATCTATTGAGTGTTTCTCAGTTGAATAATTTAGGTCATAGAGTAGCATTTGAAAATAAGAAGGCAAAAATCTTCAATAAATCTAGAAATCTGATTGGCACCGGTGAGCAGACAAAAGGTAACTTATTCTATCTAAATGATATCGACACCACTTGTTTGATTGCTAAAAACTAAGACATATGGTTATGGCATAAAATATTGTGTCGTGTGAACTTTGACAACATGATAAAGATTAGCAAAAAGAGAAATGTCAGAGGCTTACCAACGATGACCAAGCCTGACAACATCATGTGTAAGAATTATCAAAAAGGTAAGATGACAAAGTTTAGTTTCAAAAGCAAAACCCATACATTTGATGTCATTCTAGAATTAGTCCATACTGACTTATGTGGACCTATGAGGACAAAGAGTTATTATGGAGATATATATTTTCTTCTCTTTGTTGATGATTACTCTAGAATGATGATAAACATGTTTCTAAAAGATAAATTAGAAGCATTTAAGATGTTTAAATGGTATAAGGCAATGGTTGAGAAAAAAATTAGTAAAGAATTAAAATGCTTAAGGTCAGATAGAGGAGGGGAATTTATTTCAGATGAATTCACTAACTTTTGTAATGAGCATGGAATCAGAACACCACAACAAAATGGAATTGCTGAAAGAAGGAATAGATCCATAGTTGATTGTGCAAGGACACTAATGAAAGAGAAAGGAATCACCCAAATCTTCTAGAGAGAAGCTATCAGTACTATTGTCTACACATTGAATAGAGTACAATTGAAGAAAGACACCAAAAAGACACCTTATGAGCTTTGGTATGGATACACACCCAATGTAATTTATTTCAAAAATATTGGTAGTCAATGTTATATCTTAAAAGATGATAGAAATGGAAAACTAGACTCCAAGAGTGATGAAGGAATCCTTCTAGGGTATTCTACCAAGAGCAAGGCTTATAAATGTCTAAATAAAGCCTCTAACAAAATTGTTGAAAAGTGCAAATGTAAAGATAGATGAATTTGTAGAGAAGAATGAAAGGAAAAGCACTAAAGAACCAGAGGACTACAATAGGTTTTCTTATAATGAGGAACCTGATACTCTACCTGACCAACAATGTAGAGCTCCCGAGCAACAAATCATTGCACCCGAGCATCAGGCTGCAAATACCGATGATCAGAATATTGCTCAAGATGATGCACAAAGTGATGGAGAATAGAATGAAGAACAAAATGATGATCAAGCTGATAAACAAAGAGTTGAACCTATACTTGCAAGATATGTCAGAAGGAATCATCCAAAAAACCATATCATAAGAGATAAAAAGGTTGGTATGAGAACCAGAAGTAAGTCTCTAAATACAAGATATCTTATTTGTGATTATGAGCCCAAATCTATCAATGTTGCACTAGATAATGATGAATGGATAAGTGCTATGAATGAAGAGATTGAGCAGATAGATAAAAAAAAGACATGAACACTTGTATCGAGACCACATGATAAGAATGTCATTGGTACAAAAAGGATATTCATGAATAAGCTGAATGAGAATGGAGAAGTCACCAGAAATAAAGAAAGACTAGTATGCAAGGGGTATGCACAAGAAGAAGGAATTGACTATGGAGAGACCTTTGCACCCATTTCTAGGATAGAAGGAGTGAGAATATTACTTGCTTATAATGCATGTAAGGGATTCAAGGTATATCAAATGGATGTCAAGTCAGCATTCCTAAATTGAATACTTGAAGAAGAGGTATACATTGAACAACCAGAAGGGTTTGTTGATTCAGACAAGAGGGACATTGTATGTAGTCTACACAAAGCCTTGTATGGATTGAAACAAACACCCCGAGCCTAGTATGAAAGACTTCATTCCTATCTTATAAGTATTGGATTTGTAAGGACTAGTGAAAATAGTAATCTTTATTTGAAGGAAGATACTGATGCTAACATGATTTTGATTGCTAAGATATTTGTTGATGACATCATATTTGGAGGAAATGATATGCTATGCAAATCATTTGCAAATGAAATGAGAAAAGAGTTTGAGATGTCTATGTTTGGAGAGATCAATTTCTTTCTTGGTCTGTAGATCATGCAACAAGATGAAGGTATTTTCATTACACAATCCAAGTACATCAAGGAAGTACTAAAAATATTCAAGATGAAAGAATCCAAACCATTTGGAACACTAATGGCAACTGGATATAAGCAGACAAAGGAAGACAAGTCATTAGAGGTAAATCAGAATTGTACAAATCAATGATTGGAAAACTCATGTATGTTGTACACACTAGACCAAATATTGCACATGCAGTAGGAATAGTTGCAAGATTTTATGCTAATCCCAGGGAATCACATATGACTACTATGAAAAGAATACTAAGATATCTGAAGAATACCAAGGAATATGGTGTATGGTATAGAAGAGAAGGCAAATTTGAACTTAAGGTCTTTACCGACGTTGATTGGGCTAGAAATATTGGTGAACGGAAGAGCACAAGTGGAGGAGCATTCTTTATGGGTGACAGACTTGTCACATGGATCATCAAGAAGCAAGAATGCATCTCTTAATCTACTACAAAGGTAGAGTATGTTGTTGCTTCTGCAAACTGCTCAAATATTGCATGGATCAAATAGTTACTGGAAGGTATGCATATGAAAATTTTAGAACCAGTAATTATCTATTGTGATAATACAAGTGCAATAAACATTTCCAAGAATCCAGTCATGCATGCTAAAACAAATCATATTTCCATCAAGTATCATTATTTGAGAGAATAAGTTCAGGAAAAAGAAGTGATACTTGATTATGTGCAATCAAAGGAACAATTGGCCGATATCTTCACCAAGATGCTGCTCAAGGATGCATTTGAATACTTGAGAAAGAGACTAGGGGTCAGACCTTTGTCTATTGGTCAGTAAGCTGACTAGAAGGCTACATCAGCCTACATATTATCAAAATATCATTCATGTTGATGCAAGAAGATAGATGGACTTCAAAGATACATCTATACATAGCAAGGTATCTATCTACTCTGAGCACAAGAGTTATTACTGATGGATTGGGAAATTCAAGGAATATATGATGGATATAAATGATCCACTTGACACTACTATCAAAAATTTGTTTGAAAAGATGTTTGTTTGGCATTCTTGTCAAAGGGAGAGAGATATCTCATTATCATACAGAGATTATATCCATTATCAAATCAGGAAGAGATCATATCCATCAAAGTATCCAAAGGGAGAGAATGTAACAAGAAAGGAGAATAGTCAAAGGGAGAGAGTTTGACATAGAGAGGGAACACATCACATCAGAGAGAAATATTTTACATCTATCCAGTGAAGGGATTGAAGACAGACAAAAAGCTGCAAGAATCAAATCAAAGCTACTTGAGCTTACCGAAAGCCAGACATTTGTAATAGTTACATTAGGAAAGCTTGATGAAACTGTATATTTCATATTGTATTAGCAATAGTAGAGTATGATAATGTAGTATGTTACCATTAATGCCAAAGGGAGAGATTGATGACATGTAACTAATTGAATGTTTGAAGATGTTAAGTTGATGATCATGCAAGGCATTAAATCAGTTAATGTATTGTATTGTCATTAATGTCAACTTAATATAATATATATGGTCATGGAAATACTGCCAAAGACTTCAAAGAACCAATGAATCAAAGGTTGTGCTATCAGTAATACATATAAGTCAAGTATTCACTAAATGACTGCTTACACTGACTGAGTGCACACCAACGGTCAGAGTATAAGAGTAGAGTCACAGTGTTACCCAACGAGCTAATGCACAGTATTACCGATGAGAAAAGTTACAGTGTTTCCCAACGAGAAAAACACAGAGTAAACCAATGGAAACAATTTCAGTGTTGCCCGACGGAAAAGGCAAGGATGGAGATCCCGATGACAACTAAAGACACACTGATGGAACAGTCAGTTATCATCAATGACTAACTGAAGTGTTGACTGACAGAATAGAGAGTTCAGAAAATAACAAAATGCTTAGCTGTCAAGAAGCTAAAGATAGAATTAACAGATACTTATCATTGTTTTAAATCATCCAGATAAAGCTGGAGATAAGTAATTGATTTAAAGCTGATTTTTCCAGTTGGCAAGAAGATCTCTTTGAGATAAAACTGGAGTTTTCTTTATAACTATTGGTGAGAATTGTGGAACACGCCAAGAATCAAGAAAGCCAAGAAAAGTGGAAATCGTGTCTATATAGAGACAAACCCAATTCATTATGAATGTGTGTGTTGGGTGAACAAGAGAATAGAGGAAAGATGCAAAAGAGAATCTGAAGGAGAAGAAAGTCTTCTTTCAGTCCTGATCAACAAGCTAAAGGAAGAGCTAGATTCCATAGACACCGACGAATAGTAAGACAGCATCAAAGAGCATAACAGTGTGGATCAAAGGTATAAGTGATTATATTGATTATTGAGGTAATGGACTTACAATAGATCTGAAAATTTGCAATTGAGTTGTATGTATGAATAGATCATTAGTGTTTCAGTTTAACCATTGAAGCATCAAGTCTCTTAACCGAGTAGGAATTAAAAGTCTTTTACAATTGAGATACATCCCAAGGAGTATCAAAAATTTTGATCATAAAAGTAGCATTGAATATGCCTGATACCTATTGACAGGCCAAGTGAGTGTTTGATCAAGGATGGTAGCTTTAGATGCTAGATACTAGGTGACAAACTATTCTTAAATCCTCTAACAAGGTCACACCTAATAGTGTGTTTGTAACCTTTAACAGGGTTGGCTCTTAATAGGGCTCACTTCAGAAGAGTGAAAATTTGGTGTACCGGTCCCAGTGGTTTTTCCCTTAGCAGGGTTTCCACATTAAAAATCTATGTGTTATGTGTTTATGTCTTATTACTTTACTATTTTACATTTCACAAATGAAATTTTGGATTGATCAGTATACTTTACATATTTACTGTGTTTTGGTAAATAGTTAACTGCTTATCGGTAATCATATAGAAGAGAGATTTACAAAGCATTTCGACAAGTGGAAAATTGATTAAAGTATTTCAAGGCATACATCTTGTAGGACAGAAGATAGCTTGAGACCTAATTTGTGGTTATAAGTTTTAAGGATTAATTTTTTAGGCCACTGATTCGCCCCCCCTCCCCCCTCTCAGTTATTACTAGCAGATCTTTATTGACTAAAATAAGAATTGAAGTTCTTGGTTTTGATGACATGAAGCATTTGTATGAAAGTGATCCTAATTTTTTTGAGAAGTGGAGAGTGTGTAGAGAACCTAATTCAAATCAATCAAGTATGAAGATTATTTAATTTAGGAAGATATGTTGTTCAAAGGTATTCAATTGTTCATATCAAGAGGTTCAATGAGAACTAATTTAATTAAGGAGAAACATAGTAGTGGATTGGCTGGACATTTCGGTATTGATAAAACATCAATTTTTCTTAAGGAAAGGTATTTTAGGCCTCATTTGTATAAGGATGTTCATAAATTTGTGAAAAGTTGTGGAGTTTGTCAAGTTGCAAAAGGAGTAAGTCAGAATACTGGTTTGTATACACCGATTACTGTTCCTGAGAAACCTTGGAGTGATATGAGCATGGATTTTGTTCTTGGCTTACCGAGGACAGCAAGAGGTAATGATTCCATATTTTTTTTTTGTGGATAGATTTTCTAAGATAACACATTTAATACCATGTAGGAAACATCAAATGTAGTACATGTAGTAGATCTTTTCTTTAAGGAGGTTTTCATATTGCATGGATTACCGAGGAGTATCATCTCTGACCGAGACAGTAAATTTGTTAGCTATTTTTGGAAAACACTTTGGAAGAAGTTTGACACTGAGTTTAAGTATATTTCTACATTTCATCCATAGAATAATGGACAAATAAAGGTTGTAAATAGAATTTTGGGTAACTTTTTGAGATGTCTATTTGGAGACACACCAAGTATTTGGGATTTGATGTTGACACAAGCAAAAATTGAATACAACATTTCAATAAATAAAAGTACTGGAAAGACACCTTTTGAGATTGTTCATGGCACACAACCAAGAGGTATATCAAACTTGAGAGACATCACTAGAGAAGAGAAAATAATTGTTGAAGCAGAGGAATTTGTTGAGTTTATGAAGACATTTCATGATGATGTAAAATAAAAGCTTGAGAAAAGTAATTAGAAATACAAAGATAGTGTAGATAGATCAATAAGACATAAGATTTTTTAATTTGATGATGTTGTAATGGTTCATTTGAAGAAAGGAAGATTTCCTATTGGAACATATGGTAAATTGAAAATGAATAAATTTGGTCCTTGCAGAATACTGAGAAGATTTGACAGTGGAAATGCTTATGAAGTTGAATTACCTGATGACATGGATATATCACCCATATTCAATATTTTAGACTTATATGAATATCATGAACCTGATGAAGAAGTGGTAGTACCAAGTGATTATCCTAAGAAATAGATAGAGGAAGTTGAATAGATTTTGAAATAGAGAGTTAGCAGAAGTACAAGAGGAAAGGAATACATGGAGTATTTGGTAAAATGGAAGAACAGACCGATTGAGGACTCATCTTGGATTTCTCAATCTAAGTTGGATTCATTTCAGGTTAGACCTAATACATGATTTGGGGAATCATTTCTTTTAACCCTAGGTGTCTGATGCAGGAGCATCTTGGGTCATTGGCAATCCTACTCAACCAAAAATATGTTTGCTTTTGTTCTTTATCTTGTTTGGAGGCTGCTCGATGAAGTGCTTAGTTACCCTGTTGCTCGGGTACTCTTTTTGTCTTGCTTTACCAATGGGTCTCAGTATGTGTTGGTTTCTATTGCTTGGTTATGCTTTCACTGAGTTGGTTTTCTATCACTCGGTTATGTTCTCACCGAGTCGTTCCTATTGCTTGGGTATCGTCTTACCAAGTGGTTGTTGTTGCTCGGTGATGACCTTCCCGAGTTGTTTATCCTAATCTAGCCGACTTCTACATTTAATTTCTATGGCATAATTAATGTGGGGTCTCTCATTGGGATCTACATGGACGTAAATCTGGGTCTCTCTTAGGGATTTGAGTGTTGACCTCCTTGGTGGACTCTTGTATATATTGGTTTCTATGTTCTTAGTTAAGGGGGCAGTCCTTAGAGGATAGTAGCTTTTGGGATAGAAGATTAACTATGAAGACATTTGAAATGCAGTTTTGGGACCTCGCATGTATGAAGATTATTTTTTGATTCATTGAATGTATATGGCCAAAACTGGGAAGTCCTGACAGCCCAACATGTAATGAGTTTGATCAATGAAATAAAAGATATTTGTTCCTTCTCTCACTCTCTGTGTTGTTGTTTCTGCATTGTGTATCTACAAGATAGTTTGGTATTTGGGAGTGCCTTTGGCCCCTCTTATTAACCCTCCTTGCATTACAATAGTACCCCCAATGAGGTATTAGTTGCCAAAACATATAATAGTAATAGTTTTCCTGCTATTGGAGCCATCGGGATAGGTGGATTTACCAAATATTGTTTTATTTGATTGAATGATGCCTCACATGCCTCTTCCCACTTATGTGTGATACCTTTATCCATAATCTTGGTGAATGGTTGAGCTTTATCACCCAATTGAGCAATGAATCTATAGATTGATTGAAGCATGCCTTGTAGTGATCGTACCGAATTGATACTTTTAGGTGACAAAATTTCAACGATGGCATTGACCTTTTCTATAGCAACCTCAATTCCTTTAGCTGAAACAATATACCCTAGCAGTTTTCCCGAGGTGACTCCAAATAAAAACTTTTTGGGGTTTAATCAAAGTTTGAATTGCTCCCTCATGTCTAAGATTTTGGCTAAATCTTGTAGATGATCTTTGCAATGATGAGATTTCCCTAAAGTATCATCCACATAGTCTTCCATGTTCTTATGCATCGTATCATGGAAAATTGTTGTCATTGCTTGTTGATATTTTGCTACTGCATTTTTTAGTCCAAAGGGCATGACGTTCCAACAAAAAGTTCCCCATGGACAAGTAAAATTTGGTTTATCTTGGTCTTCTAGAGCAATTTTTATCTGATTATATCCGTAGAACCCATCCATCAGCAACAACATTTCATATCTAGTTGTGAGATCTACAATAGGATCTATGCTTGGTAAAGGAAAATCATCCTTTGGACATGCTTTATTAACATCTCAAAAATCAATGCACACCCCGATGAACTTGTCATGTTTTGATACTAGAACAATGTTAGATATCTATTTTGCATAGGCAGTAGCTCTTATAAATCCCACTTTTAACAGTTTTTCTAGTTCTTCCTTCATAAGAAATCAATGTGGGGATGCATCTTCCTTAGATTTTGCTTGACAGGATTTATTCCTAGAGCCATAGATAAATGATGCATAATTAAATCAGGATCAAGCCCGGGCCTGTTAGAATAAGACCATGTGAAATTAATCTTATTTTCCTTTAAAAAATCTATAAACTCTTCCTTCACCTCATCAGATAAAGATTGAGCTATGTATATGATTAGTGGTTTCTCCTATGTACCAATATTGATTCATTGATTAGGTTCTATGAGCACTGTAGACCGTTCTTGAGAGTGATCTGGGAGAATATCAAGTTTCCCATCCTCTAGTGCCTCAGTGAGGTTTTCACTATCGGATACATCCTTTAGTTTTCCTTTTTTATGATCTGAGACTTCCATAAAATGCTTTTCACCCTCAGATGTTTGATTGATTTGTTCTTTATTTTTGTGACTGGGAAACTTGATATTCTCCATAGCATTATAATTCCTAGTGGAAGATGTTACAAGTTCTATCTCATTGAGATAACAAGCTATAACATGGTCATTAGGAAACATGGGTATATCCATGGGTTCAGATAAGATACAGTCAATTAGGTCAGGATAAACAATTTGAAGAGCATCAGTTGGGTTGTTTTTTCTAATTTCAATATTTAGGATCAAGTTGTGATCATTGCATTTGAATGTATCAACAAGTTCTATAACAGTACCCTCCTGAAGATTGTTTAGATCAAGAAGCTCCTCACTATTCTCACTCAAGTCATCATCAATATTATGGGAACCGAATTCAAATGGTCGGATAACTAAGCTTTTTCCATCTTTATGGCTTGTTCTATTGATGCAAGGAGGAGGGACAGTGGGGCCAAGGGCACACCCAAAACCAACCATCTTGCAGAAACAATGTGGAAACAACACATCAACAAAGTGAGAGAAGAGAAATGCAGAGATCTTTATTATTAAATTATCAAACTCAATACATGCCAGGCTGTAAGGCCTTCCTGGTTACGGCCATATACAAAGAAATGTATTACAATTCAATCTTCTTACAACAGAGATCTTAGATCTTCAATATCTTAACATTTGCCTTCTTTCTCTAAGGCTTGCTACCAAACTAAGAACATACAAAAGAATATATACAAGAATCCAACAGAGAAGGTCGATGCTCAAATACAAAGGAGAGATCTAGATTTAGGTCCAAACGGATCCCAAGATAGACCCAGCTATGAAAATTAAATAAAGAAAGTTGGCCACCAACACCAATTCCCAAATAAACCAGCTTGGCACAGGTACAACCAAGCAATAGAACACCTCAGCCAAAGAAGAGTTGAGCAATAGAACACCTCGGCCAGAGAAGAGCTGAGCAATAGAACACCTTGGCTAGAGAAGTGCTGAGCAACAGAACACCTCGGCCAGAGAAGAGTCGAGAAACATAACACCTTGGCTAGAGAAGAGTCGAGCAACAAAACACCTCAGCCAGAGAAGAGCCAAGCAATAGAACACCTCAACCAAAGAAGATCCGAGCAACAGAACACAAGCATGACTGAGAAACTCAACAAGCATACCAAGCAACTGAAGCCAAGTGACAAAGAACAAACTAAGGAATGCAGTCAACATATTTTTGGTTGAGCAAGATTGCCAAGGACCCAAGATGCTCTTGCATCAGGCACCTGGGGTTGAAAAGAAATGATTCCTTGAATCATGTATTAGGTCCAACCTGAAATTAATCTAACTTAGATTGAGAAATCCAAGATGAGTCCTCAATCGGTCTATTTTCCCACTTTACCAGATATTTCATGTATTATTTTCCTCTTGTACTTCTGCCAACTCTCTATTTCAAGATCTTCTCAACTTCCTCTATCTACTTCTTAGGATAATCAATTGGTACTGTTATTTCTTCATCAGGTTCATGATATTCATACAAGTCTAAAATATTGAAAATGGGTGATATATCCATGTCATCAGGTAATTCAACTTCATAAGCATTTCCACTGTCAAATCTTCTCAGTATTTTGTAAGGACCAAATTTCTTCATCTTCAGTTTCCCATATGTTCCAATAGGGAATCTTCCTTTCTTCAAATGAACCATCACAGCATCACCAACTTTGAATGTGTTATGTCTTCTTGATCTGTCTGCATCGTCTTTGTATTTTTGATAATTTTCTCCAGCTTTTGCTTCACATCTTCGTGCAATGTCTTCATAAATTCTGCAAATTCCTCTTCTTTAGCACTTCTTTTCTCTTTGCCAACAATGTCTCTCAAAATTGGTATACCTCTAGGTTGTGTTCCATGAACAGTCTCAAAAGGTGTCTTTCAAGTACTTCTATTTATTGAACTATTGTATGTGAACTCTTCTTGTTCCAACATCAAATCCCAATTGCTTTGTGTGTCTCCTACTAAACATCTCAACAAGTTACCCAAAATTTTGTTTACAACTTCTGTTTGTCCATTAGTCTGTGGGTGAAACGTAGAACTAAATTTTAACTCAGTATTTAGCATCTTCCAAAGTGTTCTCCAAAAATAAATTACAAACTTGTTGTCTCTATCAAAGATAATACTCCTTAGTAGTCCATGCAATCTAATAATCTCCTTAAAGAAAAGATCTTATATATGTACTGCATCTGATGTTTTCTTACATGGTATGAAATGTGTCATTTTAGAAAATCTATCCACAACAACAAATATAGAATCATTACCTCTTGATGTCCTCAAAAGTCCAAGAACAAAATCCATGCTGATATCACTCCAAGGTTTCTCAAGAACAGTAATAGGTGTATACAAACCAGTATTCTGACTTACTCCCTTTGCAACTTGACAAACTCCATAGCTTCTTACAAATTTTTGAACATCCTTACATAGCTGAGGCCAAAAATACCTCTCCTTCAGCAAACTCAATGTTTTATCAATGCCAAAGTTTCCAGCCAATCCACTACGATGTTTCTCTTTTATCAAATTAGTTCTCATTGAACCTCTTGGTATGCACAACTAAATTCCTTTGAACAACATATCTTCTTGAATGAAATAGTCTTCATACTTACTTGATTGATTTGTATTAGGTACTCTGCACACTCTCCACTGCTCTAAAAAATCAGGATCATCTTCATACAAATGCTTCATGTCATCAAAGCCAAGAACTTCAATTCTCATTTTAGTCAACAAAGATCTTCTTCTACTCAATGCATCAACAACTCTATTAGATACTCCACTCTTATGCTTAATCACAAATGTAAATCTCTATAAATACTCTACCCATTTCATATGTCTTTGATTCAACTTGTTTTGACTACCCAAATATTGTATAGCCTTATGATCAGTATACAACACAAATTCATTTGGCATCAAGTAATGTCTCCATTTCTTCATAGCTTGCACAATAGCATAGAATTCCTGATCATAGATAGAATATTTTATGTTTGCATCATTCAAATTTTCACTAAAGAAAGCAACAAGTTTACCTTCTTGAGTCAACACAGCTCCAATTGCACTTCCACTTGCATCACATTCAACTTGAAATACTTTATTGAAATCAGGTAATGCCAACATGGGTAATTCAGCAACTTTCAACTTTAAAGCTTCAAAACTCTTATAGGATCCATGTGTCCATTTGAATTTTCTTTTGTCACCTCTCATTGTTTCAGTCATAGCATTGCAAACATAATTGAAATTTTTGATAAACTTTCTGTAAAAACTTGCTAATCCATGAAATGATCTTACCTCTGTGACATTCTCAGGTGTAGGCCAACTCAATATAGCTTCAACCTTCTCTAGATCCATCTTCAAACCATCAGCTTAAATCACAAAACCCAAATACACAAGCTCTTCTTTCATGAAGGAACATTTCTTCAGATTTATCAGCAACTTTTCTTCTTTTAATCTCTGCAACACTTGTCTTATATGTATTAGATGTTCTTCTCTGGTCTTACTGAATATCAGAATGTCATCCAAATATAAAATCACACACTTACTCAAGAATTTCTTCAAAACTTAATTCATCAACCTCATAAATGTATTGGGTGCATTAGTTAAACCAAAACGCATAACCAACCACTCATACAAACCTTCCTTTGTCTTGAAAGTAGTCTTCCACTCATCACCTTCTTTGATTCTGATCTGATGATACCCACTCTTCAAATAAATTTTAGTAAAATACTTTTATCCACTCAAACAATCCATTATGTCATCTATTCTTGGTATAGGAAACCTATACTTGACTGTGATCTTGTTTATTGCTCTGGAATCAGTGCACATTCTCCATTCTCCATTCTTCTTAGGTGCCAACACAACAGGTATTGCACATGGACTCAAACTTTCTCGGATCAAACCTTTGTTTAGCAATTCATGAACTTGTTGATTAACCTCTTCATTCTCAGTAGGTGTTAACCTATGTGGTGCTTTGTTTGGTAAACTAGCTCCAGGAATTAGATCCATACAATGACTGATATCTCTGATTGGTGGAAAACCATCAGGTATATTATTTGAAATGATTTCTTTGTATTCAGTCAGAAACTTTTCAACTTCTGCAGGTATGTCATCTTCTACATTCTTACTTGTTTTGTTAGGAATTAAAGCATAACAAATATCATCTCTTTTCAAATCCTTAACAAACTATCTACCTTCCATCAGACAAACTTTCACAGATGTACATAATTCATCAGCAGATTCTTCAACCAAAGGTAACAAAATTTGCTTCTTCCCATCAACCCAAATAGAATATCTATTCAACCTTCCATCATGTATAGCATGTCTATCATATTGCCAAGGTCTACCCAATAAAATATGACAACAATCTATTGGCATAATATTACATAATAATAGTACTTTCCAATTTTTAGATTCACAAAACATTGTTCACTCACCATTAATGTGTGCTCATCCTTGATCCATGAGATCTTTTATGGTTTTGGATGTTTCATCCTCTCCAAATGCAAATTTGCAACCATTTCCTTAGATTCCAGATTCTCTAAGCTTCCACTGTCAACAATGACCTTCCAAACCTTTTTTGCAACTCTACATCTAGTTTTGAACAAACTTTTTCTGATCTGATCTTGCTTATCCTTCTCACTCCATAGTATCCTTTGGATCATGAGATTCTCAGGTTCATTCGATGACTCCTCTTGAACCAAATAATTTCTTATACTGCTACCACCTTTCTTTCTTGCATGTGTACATTCAAAGGATTTGTGTCCTTCTTCACCATAATTGTAACAAGTTACTTGGAACCCTTTTCTTCTATATCCACCTCTAGAATAATTACCTCTTCCTCGATATGGATTTCCACCTTTCCATTCAGTCTTTCCTTTGTCTTGAGATGTGTCTGGTTTAGATCTACTATTGTCACCATGATATCTACCTCTTCCTCTAGGGAATCTACCACCTCTGCCTCTTTGTCTTTGTTCATATATTCTATTTAGTTTTTCTTCTGCTTTTAGGGCAAATTGGTATGCATCTTCAATGCCTTCCATTTTGACCAAACTGATCTCATCTTGTATGGAACTTCTTAATCCATTTAGATATCTTGCAATTCTTTCCACCTCATCTTCAACATGTCAAGATCTAATGTCTAATCTATAGAATTCTTTAGTATAGTCTTTGACTAATTTGTCCTTCTGCTTCAAACTTTGCATTCTCCAAACTAGGTTAATCTGATGATCACAAGGTAGAAATTTGCCTTTCAATTTGTTAACCATATTATCCCATACGTTGATATTGTCTTTACCTTTCTTCTTTGTGTCCAATTGTAGATGTGCCCACTATAAGGATGCATGACCTTTCAATTTTGTGCTTGCAATCTTGACCTTTTTGTTTTCTGCAATATTCTCATATTCAAAATATTTGTCCATCTCAGCGATCCAATCAATCAATTCATCAGAATCCAATTTTCCACTGTACTCAAGAGGATTGAACTGAGGTGTGGATTTCAAACTTGTCAAGGCTCTTAGGAATCTCTCTTCTTCTTGGTCCATCACAGGTGCAGGTGCAGCTTCACCTTGTACCTCTTCAAATTCATCATCACTAACATCTTCAAGATGTCTTCCTCCGTGCTGGGCTATTTCAACAGCTTCCAAACTTGTAGCCATCTGTCTAAGCATATCAGCCAGACCTTGATCAGCATTTCCTCTCCCACAAACCATTTTGAAACTCTCTGCAATTGTAGGTCATATCGCAACCTACCACCCTACAAAAAATATCTTTAGAGTTCACAAGAAGGAACCACATATCTCAACTCGCTCTGATACCACCTGACGCAAGGAGGAGGGATAGTGGGGCGAAGGGCACACCCAAAACCAACCAGCTTGCAAAAACGACACATCAACACAGTGAGAGAAGAGAAATATAGAGATCTTTATTATTAAATTATCAAACTCAATACATGCTAGGTTGTAAGGCCTTCCTGGTTATGGCCATATACAAAGAAATGTATTACAATTCGATCTTCTTACAACAGAGATCTCAGATCTTCAATATCTTAACATTTGCCTTCTTGCTCTAAGGCTTGCTACCAAACTAAGAACATACAAAAGAATATATACAAGAATCCAACAGAGAAGGTCAGTGCTCAAATAAAAAGGAGAGACCCAGATTTATGTCCACATGGATCCCAAGATAGAACCATCTACAAAAATTAAATAAAGAAGTCATCCACCAACACTATTTCCCAAATAAACCAGCTCGGCACAGGTATGTCTGAGCAACAGAACACATCGGCCAAAGAAGAGTTGAGAAACAAAACTCCTTGGCCAGAGAAGAGCTGAGCAACAGAACACCTTGGCTAGAGAAGATCTGAGCAATAGAACACCTTGGCCAGAGAAGAGTCGAGCAACAGAACACAAGCATGATTGAGAAACTTAGCAAGCATGCTGAGCAACTGAACTCGAGTGACAAAGAACAAACTAAGGAATGCAGTAAACATATTTTTGGTTGAGTAGGATTTCCAAGGACCCAAGATGCTCCTACATCATCTATTAAGATATGAACTTGCTAGGATGCATTGAAACTCTTCAGGTTCTATCAATAGTCTTGTTTCAGCATTAATAATGTTGGGCATCATGATATCTGGTGATTCTATAGCCATATTTGGATGATTGGTAGTATTGGAACTTTCTCCTCTCTCAAGCTAGGCTGCATATTGATGAATCACATCTATCTTTATATTTGTAGTGGTGTCAAAGAATGAGTCCCATTCATACTTGTTAGAATCTATTTACATGGAATGATCGAGATCTAAACCATGAGTAGGTGTTACCCTTTCCCCCCAGTTGGGATGACATTTTTCTTGTGCATTAGCCTCCTCATTAGAATGATGTTATTGAATCTCATTTTGAATATCATCAAGGCTTTGATTATCTAGTAATGGCATTTTTGTGTCTTCATCCTCTTTTATTTCTTGAGTTCCTAGAAATGAAGGAATGTAGCATTCACCTTGATAATGAGGATTGTCATCATTAATATGTAATAATAGTTAATATGATTGAGGTGTGAATTCAACTTCTTCTTCAGAGCCTTCTTGTTCTTCATCAAAAATTGGTCCATCTCAGATGAGGGGTATCTTTGATTCTTTAGAATTCCCTATGCCTATTTTGTCCTTGGGATCCCTAAATTGTGTCAAAATTGGTTCAACAAGACTCACCTTATTATTTCCTAGGGGTCCTTGTCCTTGATATCCCATTCTTTGCATGATATGTATACCATGTCCATACTGTTGAGTTGCGATTTAGACATGTTTGAAGTCTTGATGAGATTCATCTCTATCTTTGTATAGCCATTTTAACACCTGATTGTCCTCTTTTTCTTTTGCCATTGATTTTCCTTTCACAAAAGTTATATTGTACATTGTTTGTGTTTTAGGTTTTGCTGACATTGTAGATGATGACGGTCTCCCTTGTGATCTTGGTGATAGAGGTAATGTTTTTATAGATAGTAGTTGATCAATCTTGTATTCCCCCATCCCATTATCATGTATTTTTAATTTCTTATCAAAGTCTCTTAGCAGTGTTGAGTTTAAACTTTCTGGGGATTGTTCTTTGGTAGCTTCTCTGTTATGTGGAACCATCCTTTTATTTGATTGATGAACATTGTTACAAGATTGGAAATAACTTTTCAACTAGAATAGTGATCTCTTCTCCATTATATGGAAATTTTAAGCATTGATGGAAAGTAGAAGGGATGGATTGCATTTCGTGTATCCAAGGTCTTCCCAAAAGAATGTTGTAGGATAGATTAAGATCGAGCACCTAGAACACCACATTTCTTTCCATAGGTCCCACTCTGATTGGCAACATTACTATCCCTTTAGATGATATTTCTTCATTATCATATTCTTTTATTGTTATACTCTTCTGAGGGTCAATATATTCATCTGAGAATACCAATTCCTTGATCAAACCTAAAGTGAAAATATTGAGACCCGCTCCTCCATCTATCAAGACTCATTTCACTCGATGTCTATGAATTAGCACTTCTATATGTAGTGGCATGTTATGAGGGTGACTCAAAGAATTTTCATCCTCTTTAGAAAAGGATAAATAGTGAGGTGTAGTCAAGTGCCCAACCATGGTTTGGAATTTATCTATGTCCAAATTGTTAGGAACATTCATTTTAACCAAGGATTTTTCCAAAATCTCTTTATGTGATGGAGAAAGTTTGAGAAATTCAAGAATAGAGATTTGTGCAGGAGTTCTTTATAATTGATCAACCAAACTATAGTTATATGAGAGAGATTATTAATTTTGTTTGGTTGTTGTGGGTTTTGATGATGTAGGTATTTTTGAAGAATCTCCTTTTAGGACCGCTTTGGCTTGTCCTCTTGTTACTGCATTAGTAGATGATGCCTTTTGTTTTACCTTGATGATGATCACATTGATTCTCTTATCTGAATCCTCTAACATGTTGATGGTATTATAATGAGAATACACATAATTCACCTGATTACCTTTCACATTGGATGATTATCCCTTCTCATAGTTAGGAAAGGGTGATTTAAAATTTGTGTGATCTTCATTTGTTTTGTGACCATCCACTATAATGACTTCACTTTCAATCAGGTCTTGTAAAAAGTGTTTTAGTTTCATGCACTCATTTGTTCTATGCCCTTTGTTTTGATGGTACTTGCAATAATGTGCATAATTCCACCATTTACGATTAACTAGTGGTTTTTAAGGTCATAATTTTGTTATTATGATAACCTTGTGAGAGATAAGTTTTCGTAATGCTAATTCCAAAGACTCTCCGAGAGGTGTGAATATTTGTTTAGGAGTATACGCAAAAGGTGGTTTTTTTTATTGTTGTCTTGATTGACTCATACATTAGAAGCAATGGTAGGATTCTTAGGAGGATTAGTAGTAGATAGATTAAATGTCAGCTACTTTGGTTTTACATTATGAGAATCTACTACTCCATCATTGACAACATTCTGATTCTTGTTCCAATACTTTGATTTGTCTTGGTTACCATTGTTATTCGTATTGAAACAACCTTTAGTTTATTTATAAATTTTGAGTTCTCCTTTCCGTAACAAGGTATCTTTGATTTTAATTCCCATCTCAATCATCTTCTCAAATGTTGGAATGCATTGCAATTGTATGTAATGATTCATATATGTAACCAAGTTATTCACAAAAATGTCCATCTTTTCTATTTCTGGAATCAATCGAGGATATCATGCAAACATTTTTCTCCACCTTTGTAGGAAAGATATGAAAGTTTCACCAATTCATTGTTTTGCATTGCATAAGTCAATCATCATGATAGGATTTTGACTATTGTATGATTAATGTTGCATGAAACATTCCACAAGTTCTTCAAAAAAAATTATTTTATGAGGTAATTTAGAGAACCACTATGTTGCTTGCCCACTTAAACTGTGAGGAAATAATCTCATTAGATAGATTTGTTCATGAATGAACTCCATGCTAAGGGTATAGAACTCTCATATATGATATTGAGGGTCTGTGATGTTGAAAATACAATAATGGGAAAGCAAGATACTGAGAGGGGGGGTGAATCAGATCTTCAAAATTAAACACTTAAAACAAGTTGATCCACATTCATATATAAATGAATCTAATGTAATCTTAAATAGCATCCA
>MU226106.1:2399568-2416978 GCA_018584345.1 Thuja plicata
CCTCATTTGTTACTTTTTGTACAATGGTGATGAGTTGATCTATGATTGGAGCTTGAGGCATTTCATCCTCTAAGTCAAAATCTTTTGTAAATATGTCTTTGATGTCATGCAACACCTGCTTTTGCTTTTGTTCTATCTTCAACTCTTCCTGTCTTTTCTTCCTTTTAAGCAACTCTTGAAGAGTCCCAATTTGTTCAAAAGATAACTCATTGGGATCCCATTGTGGAATGATAATGACTTCATCTAATGTTACATATAGAATCAGAGACTTCTTCTTCAATATTTTCTTCTTCTTCATTTCTGGGGAATTTATGCTCGGCAGCATAATGTCTTTCCCTTTGACACTTTCCGTATCCAATGCCTCTTTCAATTCTATCAATATGGTCTATGGATTCAACATACCACTAGTTTTAGGAGCTATGGGAGTGGATGATGCAGAGTGTGGTAGCTCAACCAACACTTGTGCTGCCTCTTCTTCTTTAGGCTTATCAACAACTTCTGTTGTTACAACTCCACTATCTAAAATTGTCTTCACAACCTCTAAAATAGGTGGATCTTGTGAAGTTACCTCTTGTTCAGTTGTTGTTTTCTATTGTCCTTCTCCTTTCTCATCACTAAAAACTTCAATTATTTCCTCAGATGTTGTGGTCTTCCCTTCTTCTATATCAGTTGCCTTAATAGGCGAATCAGTGTCTTTTCCACTCGGCATCTATTGTTCCTCGGCATTCAAATTGCTTGGATCATCAACTAGATAATCCATAGGACTGTCTGCAGTCAGATCAATAGTGTGTGTTGCATCTAATGCGTCCTTGATCTTGTCCTATTCAGTGGCAATTTGATCTTTTACTATCTGTGGTTCAGGGGTGGTATTTTCTTCAACTCCTTGTTCCTTTGACTCGGATGTCCCTTCACTAGATTTCTTGTCTGTTGGAATGAGCAATCCAAAAATCTCTTTCTAGATCCTTGTGCTCTGCTATACTAAACCTTCTATTTCATTCTTCAAAATAGAATATCCTCTAAGTTTTGGCACAAACCTGTTCTTGTACTCCTCAATGAATTTGGTTCATGGTTTAGAGGTTAAGTCAGGAATTATTTTGGCTAATGTTCCTTCTTGAATCTGTCTCTCTGTGGCAAGTTTAAATTCCCATTTGCTTGACAAAAAGTCATATAGTTCATCAGGCACATGATTTCCTATCTCTGTAGGAGTCAATTTAAAGGTGCTCATCATGTCCAAGAGTGCTTCCTAAACTTTGTGCCTATTTGTTGTTTTCAACTTGTCATATTTGATGAACTTAAACGTTGCTAACCCTACTGAATTCCTTAAAGTATCACATACCTCATCAATTCTTGCTGGTTTCTTGAACTAAGTTGTAGGTATGTTGGAGGGTTCATTAGTTTCTATCTTCTCCTCATCACTATCTATAGGCAGATTTAATTTCCTTCTTGGTCTCTTTGCTGGCTTACTCGACACAGCCTTAGGAGCAACCTTTGCTTCCTTACCAGAAGTACTTTCAGCAAATTTTCTCTTACCATACACTTTTGTTTGCACTTCTACTGGGGAAGTGACAATATATGCTCTTGTCCTTGGATGATTAGTTGTAGGAGGTGTAACCTTGGGTTTTTCTCAGCTAGGCTTGGTTACAATAACAATTGATGGCTTCTTGCCCGTAGCCTTCTGTGTAATTTCTTCTGATGCACTGACTTCCTTCTCAATAGAAATATCCTCACCTTGTCTAGTGGATAGACCTAGAGGTGCATCCTCAGGTTCTTCATCACTACCCAAGCCAACCATTTTCTTTAGATTTTTCACTATCTTCTTTCTTTTCCTCTCCATAGTTCCTTCATTCAAACTTCTAGAGATCTTAGCCTTAGCTTCATCATAGTTTCCAAATTTCTCTGCAGTGGTGTCAATTGCCTCGGCTAGGAGTGCAATGATGGTGGCTGATGCTTCATCAACATTAATTCCATATGGAAATGGCTCCAAACATGTTATTCTAGGAGTTATTACCTTGATATAAGTGTTATCTGTGTCAACTAGAAAATAGATTTCCTCATAGTGTTTCTCCACTAGTGACTTAGGAATCCTAGTCCTTAATCTCATTCTCTTCTTTAATTCTACAAAATAGCTACCCATAATGCTATTGAAATTGCTCCCTATTTTCTTTATACATTCACTAATCTAGACTGTTATGGGCCTATCATTTTTCCACATAATATCTCCTAGAGTAGGAAATGTATTCTGAATGTAGAAAAATATACAAACTAGTAAAGAACCAAACTTACATGACGAGCTCTTAGCCTTTCTGATTGATGTAAGATTTTTGGCTAACTGTGTCTGTTGTAGCTCGGCAAGATCATATGTGTGATTCTTCTTCACAATTTTCCATGCCTGATCAACTGATGTACATGGAACACTATCCAATCTGCTGGACTAATAGAACTTGTGTGCAATTACCCTTACTCCAGAATCAAGTTCTAGATCAGTAATCATTGAGATAGTCATACCTCTGTTATTCCATACTACTCCATTGTTCAATGTAATTTCCTCTTTGTTGTTATCCCTCATGGTTTGCTTTCCATTCACTACAGGATATCCAGTCACTTGATGAATCATACTCTTGGTGATCTTGACTGGTCCATTGTCTAGCCACATGCTCATGTCATGAACTCAGCTAAGGATAACCTTTATCCATTCATCTTTAAAACCTTGTGGAAAATCTAGGGCACGAGTTAACCCTTTTTTAGCTAAGTGTTTGAATTCTTCCTTCAGAACTCTGTTATCACATAGTTTACTGTAGGATTTCCTCAATTCATTATCTCCTACTTCTCTAATTTTAACCATATAGCATGATCAAACATCATGAATCATAAGTACCTTGGGAGGAATGGATGAGAGGGCTCCTGTCAAATCACTTTGAATTACACTTTCTGGAATGGCTCAAAAGTTGAGAGGTTCACATTCATCACTCTGAATTAACTGAATTTGTTCTGGTTCTGCCTCCATATTCTTGGCTGGTGCGGAAGAACTTGCAACCATACTTCTAAAATTTCCAGTTTAAGAGATGGAAAAATAGAACACCTCGGTAAGTGATGCTTCGCACTGTTCTCTATTCACTATTCACTTTAAGATTTTCATCAGCTTACTGATGAAATCTTCATTTCTAGCTCCGTTAGGATCAATTCTGCAAATCACTTCAGTCATTTTGTAAATAGTAAAATTGCAAAGTAAAAATGAAGTGTCAACTGTTCATTCCTTTATATGCTTCAAAAGGTAAAAGTAGGTGAGAATTAAATGTTTTTCCCATTTGAGTTAGTGCAAGCTAGTTGTCCTCAGCTTAACACAACTTGCATCCCACTCGACTCACTACGCTCGGCCTTCACAAAATTTACTCGGCCAACAAAACTTGACACTTACTAAAGAACTTGGCTTTAGTGTTCATGAATAGTACTCGGCACCTATCAGTGCAATTGACTCATCTTAGCATTTGTCTTCAAAAATATGTCCTGGTGCATCTTAACATATGCAAATATGGACTTTTGTACATTTTATGTTAGGAACTGATGTAAGATAAGAATTTTAAATACAATTCCTTACATACCTCTTTCTCTTAGTAGGAGATGATGTGATCACCTAATCCATTGCATTGGGTGACCTCGGCTTCATTAGCTTCACTGCTGCATGGTTTAGACTTCTTAACCCATGTCTTGTTCATCTGTTCCCTAATTTGCTCAATAGTAGGAGCTGGTACTATAGTTTTGCAATCTTTCCTTGTATGACCAATTTTTAGACAACTGTGACAAACTAAGCTTTCGTTCATCTAACTTTTAGACTTACCTCTGAAATGTGTCCTTATGCAATTTTCTAGAACATGTTCATACTCACCACAGTAATGACAACTATGCCATGTATTGTAATTCCAATTGTAATGATTGCCTTTTCTTGGTGATTTCTCTTGTACCTTTGATGTCCACTGTTGTTTACCTTTAGATCTGCAATCTTGTGCTCTATGACCAAATTTGTGACAATTATAGCAATTACCATTGAGTCTAGGTGTTTTGCTTGCCTTTTCCTTACATTCACGAGCTTGATGTCCAAACTTATTATAGTTAAAGAAATAACCATTAAAGTTAGTGTTAGGATTGGACTTACCATTCTTGCTTTAGCATATGTTTGTTGTATGACATGGTTTTCCACAGTGGTGACAAATAGGTTTATTGTTTCTCGGCTTTGCATTCTTTCTTTCACCTGTCTTAGATGATTCTCCATCTTTAGTGGTTGTATGTTGTTCAGTGTGACCTAATCCAAAAGAATCTTTAGGTCTTCTTGATGCTTCCACCAGTTGTTCAAAGTAGCTCATAGTTGCACTTGGATCATTCACTCTATTATTGATTTCTTTTTCAGATCTCAATTCATCTTTCAATTGGCTATTCTCAGATCTAAGATTAAGAATCTCCAAGTCTTTCCTGTTGATCTCCTTATTCACAAGTAGTATTTGATTTTCCATGTCCACTTGATTGACTATCATGGTTTGCACATCATGTGTTCTTTCATCAAGTCTAGTAGTCAGCATTCTCTTATCTTCTTCTGCCATAGCCTTGTCATCTTTGGCTTTCTATTTCTATTCAACAACTTCACACATTCTTATTGATTGGGCTTCTTGTTCCTTTTTCAAATTTTTGACTTCTTCACATAGTGCACTGTTCTTTTCCAGTAGATCTGCTATTGTTGCATCACTCTCAATAGAATCTCCATTCTAAAATAGATTTGTAGTGTCCTCTTCCTGATAATGAGTGTCATTCATCTATTTGGCCAATTCTTTTCTTGCAGCCAAGGACTTCCTTAACTCCTATCTTGCAGACTCAAGTTGTTGGAGTGCTAGCTGAACATCAATCTTTTGATTCTCAATGACTTTACCCATCTTGTAGATCTCCATTTCAAGATCTTAATTCTGAAGCTGATTATAACCTTTTAGAGAACTCTCTCTCTGATACCAATTGTTGGAAATACAATAATGGGAAAGCAAGATACTAAGAGGAGGGGGTGAATCTTATCTTCAAAATTAAACACTTAAAACAAGTTTATCCACATTCATATATAAATGAATCTAATGTAATCTTAAATAGCATCCACACCATGAAACAAACAACACATTACATAATAATTTGATAACCTAGAAACCCAAATAGGTAAAATTGGGGTGGGGATGACACCCACAAAAGTCTTCACTAATGCAGTAATAAAGTGTACCTGTTAAGGTTACAATGTTTGATTACAAAATGTAATCTACCCTGTTAAAGGTATGCTCTATTAAAAGCTTCAGATCATTACAATCTACCTTGTTAAAGGATTTAAACTTACAATGAAGTAAGCACTCTATTAAGAGATAAATAAAAGCCTGCTAAAACCACTCTGTTAAGAGATTTTCACCTGATACAATGATTAGAAAGTCTCAAGTATTGATCCTTCAATATGCACTCTGATGCTGATGACGGATCTCCTCTTTTCAGTATCTCTTCTGATCTTATAATCTGATATACCTTTACTATGTTTTTCACTGTGTTATGCTCTACTTGATCTCTACTTCTGAACAAAATAACCCTCTGTGCATTTTGTTATGCCCTGCATCCCCGTCCCTACATTTTGTGTGCAAAATGTTGGGTCCCCCTTTTTGCTTTCTGCTTTTGGCTCTTGCCTTTTCTTTTTCCTTTGTTTTCTTTGTTTTCCTTCTCTGGGGTTTTCTTCCCTGCGGTGTTGCTTTTGTTTTTATTTTTGTCTCGCTGTCTCTGAGATCTGGTCCCAGAGTTGGTCATCCTTTGTCCAAAGCCAGATTCCAAACTCTGGGATTCTTCACCACGATGCCTTCTTTTCGTAATAAGATATGGTTGCATGGAATCCCCAGGCCTGAAGTCTGGAGGTCTATCTATCCAGAGTTTGTGAAAGGAAAGGTAAATTTCTCTTACCGCGGGTATAAATAGAAATCACCTCTCATTTTCACAATTATTGCGATTAAAACACTTAAGCAACCTGAGTGATTTGAGAGAGATTTTACAGCGATTTAGTGATAATCTAGTGCGAGCCATTCCAAGCTGGTCTGAACAATTGTGAGTGGTTTGTGGTGGTGAGTGGTGATCATCTGGCAGTAGAAGCTGTTTCAGAGCATTCATGGTGATTTCCTTTCCTTGACCTTCTTCATTTTTAGGTTGGTGCCTTCCTTCCTTTCTGTTTTCCTGCTTTTTTGTTTTGTCTGGTTTTTGTGTCATTTTGTGTTTCATTTTGGTTCGCCGCCCATTGGTGGGTCGGCTCTGCCAGAGGGTGGTCCACCCTTTGTGCAGATGTAGTATAGCCTGTAGATAATGTAAAAGTTGTAAATGTTTTGTACACTCTCTGGTTTTGTAAATAGTTGTTATGCGCTCTGTATATATATAAATTTGGTGTATATTGGTGTGTATCCCTCCATTTTCATGTATATACCCTTCAGCTCTATTATATATTAGTGTATATTTTGTGTATATTCTGTCAGGTAGTATGTTGAGCTCTCTGTGCTGCATTTGTTTCTGGTTTCTAATTCGCGAGCTCGCTCTAAGAAGAATACCGCTTGGTTGAAACTTGGCTCTCAGCTGGTTTCAACCAGGTGGTTTTCTCTCTCCTCTGTAAACCAGCCTGTCCTTCATTTATGTTCCATGCACGCATTTAAATTTTCCCAAGTGGCCTTCACTTTTCGTGCATTCAGACAGTTGGCTCCTTTGCTGTCACCATAACTTCTATTTAGTGCGTACCCACGTGGCACCCATGTGGGTCTGAAGGCTCACTTTTTCGCACACCTTCCAATGGTTAGTTCCCTAGACTTTGGGTGTCTTGTCATTGCCCAACCCATGTCTTGTTTTTACCGAGTGTGATGAAACCCCCAGACCCAGATGTTGGTTAAATTTCTAAGTTCGCAAAATATATATATATATATACTTTCAAGAGTTTTTGAACTAAGCTAACTTTTCAGGGAAAGTGAGCGCTATGATGGTAAGATCTCCGGACCCTAGAGTTTTTGTTTATCTATATGTTCTGACAGTCACCTTGCCTTGTAGGTTTCTGGAACAACAAACTTTCAAACATGTCTGAGGCTTCCGCATCTTCACCACTCGGGAGTCTGAAACTTCATTCTACGGCGGTTACCAGAGCAGCAGTTAGGTCCAAAATGGAGAAGGCTCTAGAAAAACAACCCATGAGCATGAAATACGTAAAGGATGGAATCATCATGGGCTCAAAGATTGAGTCCAAAGTCTATCTCATTACCGACACCAGCGTCGAGACATGGCTCAAAATGCAGGCCTTGGTAAAAATGATGTACATCCAACGACAGGTCGGGGATCCATTGGCCATTAAAATCGGAAACTCTAGGATCCTTAAGGCAGATTATTTCCCATCTTCAGTGTAGTCACCAGAGCTTATTCTTATACTTGTAGCTCACTATAATACATCCGTCTGGGCTGTCATGCTCGCAGCCCCGGAACCCACCGGGTATCCTACTCCCATGGTCTCCCTAGACCCAGATACTTTTCAGAGGGGCTTGGGAATCCCCCAATTTGACAAACCAGCTGTGGTCACTCGATCAGATGCCTTGGCCCAATTTAAGCAGTTGGAGGAGGTGGCCCGTATATATATGAACAATAATTGGCTCAAGGTCCCAAAGAGGGACCCCAAGAGGATGAAATTAGAAATCCCTAGGTCTGAATTCAAAGAGAGCATCCAGATGGGGATGATAGCACTATGCCAGGTCTTCGGGCAACAGCACGCCCGAGAATTCTCTGGGTGGATGTATTACTTCTTGCTTGGTATTAGCATGGGCGAGGAGTATTTTGACTAGGCTGCCATAATTTCAAACCATGTGGACTCCCAGTTCCTTCAGATGGCCAAGAAGAAGTTTTATATGACTTCCTATGTTCTCTGGGCCCTGGCACAACAACAACCCCACACCTATGGGTTACTCATAGAGGGCATACTTGGGATCGGCCCGGGATAGAAAGCCCCTTGGGAGCATTTTCTATAGATTCAATGCGAGGCCAGCTTCCCCAATTTTTGTCAGGTAAACGATGCCTTCATTTACCACCACCTGCTACCCACTCGGGATGCAGGATACTGCCTGTCTACAGAGGTGATAAATTTGGTTCAAAGTTATGGCCATTACTATATACAATTTAAACAGCATACATACATAAGGGTGACCGGCTTCTCTGAGAAACCCTACTTGTTGCCCAAACATTGTGGGGACAAGATAATTCTCCTAGAGTATTGCAGGCAAATCTTGGAGCTGCATGCATTCTATGTCCTAAAGAAGGTAACAAATATTCCATTCCCAATCACTTGTGGGAACTATTAATGCAGTCTGGTCGCTGCCAAAGAAGCAAATAATGAGCTTAAAAGCTATAACCTGGCAGAATTGTACTTAGCGCGGAAACATTTTGATCCGCATGGAAAGATTGCAATGGCACTTCCCTGGGCATCAAAGCCCCATCAATATCACATGGAAGACTTCTGGGAAGATTGCCAGGATGACGTGGAAGTCTGGGGGCGACATTATGTCAGAATGACCACAGGGATGATGGAAAGGTTGAAGCTCTGGAGATTTTTGAAAGACTTCTCAGACATCAGCTCCACGGTAGATCCCCAGTACAAAGCAAAGGGGATTGATAAATTGGCCCTTCCACTAGTGAACTAGGATGCTCAGGAAGGGCCCACTATTGAAGATTTCACCCGCAATGTGGTCGAACGCAGCCACACCTATTTCAAGAAGGTGTGCCCCAGGAGTGTCCGCCGGGCTGCCCAGCCGATACCAAAGTTAACCTCGGGGGCTAGGACTTCTTCATTGGGAGGAGATAAAGGAAAAGGAATAATGACAACTCCAACTATGCAAGAGGTCCCCATAAACGAGCAGCTAAAACATTCATTGGCGGCCTCCCAACGGATGAAAGACAAAATAATCACGTGGTTGGCAACCCCGACGTCAATGATCGGACCCATCCGTCTGCCTTCTTCCCCCTCACTAGCAGCATTAATGGTGAAGGAAACAAGTGTGGATCCAGAAGAACAACTAGCACTAAGGGATGCGGGGCCACCCTTAGTCACTAGAAGAAAGAAGAGGCTTAACCAAAAGCCCAAGGCAGAGCCAGAGCTGGGGATGCCCCAGACCCCACAAGTTGAGATCCTTTCCTCTGACTCCCTAGAACCAGAAAGGGAACCTGAGTCTGCTGATGTCCCAGCCAATCCTCCCCCGCAGGATGAATTCGATGATGTTTTTGCAACCGACAAGTTTGGGAATCTAAAGGGGGACATTGAGAAAATAGAGGCTGAAGTATCGGCATGGGAAGAAGCCTCGAAATAAGAACCTGCATGGGACTAGGAAGAATAGATGGAGGAAGAGAGAGAAATAGAGCAAGAGATCACCTCTGAGGTCATGGAGATACTGAACACAGGAGTGGACCAACAGAATTAAAGTGAACAAATGGCATCTGCTGAGGGAACTGGACCTACGAGAGCAACCGTAACCTCAGCCGCCACATTCCAAGTGCCACTCCCTAGAATGACCTTTGGGCAGGTAATCACTGCGGCCCAAACATTAAATCTTGGCCTGATTCCTCCCCCATTGCCATAAGATATACTAATGGAAGAGGAAATCCTAGCAACAGAGGCTGAGGAACAAGAAGAACAACAAGTGAAAGAAACCCCCAGGGTGGCCGAAAAAGACCCGAACATGGCCAAAGATACAGGTGAAAAAGTAGAAGAAACAAATGTCGCTGGAGGAGATACTATCTATGAATCAAAAGATATAAGTAGGGAGCCGGGCGAGACCCATACCACTGAAGAAGAACAACAGTAAGATACCAGGGAAGAACCCAAGGAGCAAGCTTTGGCTAATAAGCCACCCCTGCCACCATAGTGGTTGCTAGAGACCAAGAAGAGAAAGGCCCCACCGACTCCCAGAGCTCATCTCTCTCTGGCCAAGATGATGGCTCAGGCCCAAGACCCACCGAAGGCCAAGAAATCTTGGACGATTCATACCCTTGTAACCGGGCCGGGCGGAGAAACAGTTGCAGTAGTAGCAACACCTCCCCAAGATGTTGATGAGGCAACTGCCAAAGCTGGAGATTATAACATCATAGAGATATCACTGGGGAAGAGGGGAAAATAGGGTGAGGTAGACCTATTGAAGGAGGCGGCTAAGGCAGTGGAAGCCTGTTATGAAAAGGAGGCCCAAAGGCTCAAGGCGAAAAAAGAGAAAACTACAAACCTTGTGGGATTACTAACTGAGCTGGCTCGACCCATCAGTTTCATTCCTCTGGAGGCCTCCACATCTGACGTGCCACTACCATAGAGTGACATAGACTCCCTATGAGCAATGAAGAAGAAGGCCAAAGCGGTCGATGAGTGGGTCACTCTACAGATAGGAAACACCTGGCGCTTCCTGATATCCACCCTCTCAAACTTATATACAGCCCGACATGTTCTGCATCAGGTAGAAATTATTATCAACATATGGGAGGGTGATATAGAAAATTATGAAGCATGGAAGGTAGAACTTGAAGAACTCCTTGGCCTTGGGGAGGAAATGGTCTCTAAGTCCAAGATTCTAGGAGAAGTATCATTCGATTTTGTGAGGATCCAACACTCTAGACTTGACCTCACATTGGAGGTGCTCAAGCAATTGGTAGGGATTCTACATGATAAAATTAACACGGTCCAATGTTCTTCAAATTTGTATAAGGTTTTTGTCACAAAGGTCTCCGGAGCTGACCCGTTCAGCACTGAAACATGCACGCTGGAGGAATACATTTTGGGGAAGTTTGATGAATTAATGGAGTCAAGATATCAATCCCCAAAAGGAGTAGATGGAACTCAAATGGTGAGACTAACTCGCATGATCCTTAGTGGTCATGATGCGGCAAAAATGGCTGATGAATTCAAAGGGAATGTTCCAGAGCTAGGGGAACAGATCGAGGTGGCCAAGCACTGGCGGTCCAGCCTCAAAGAGATTGATGAGGATGGAATCTCCCACCTCCTCTAGACCTTCAACGATAACAAGCAACATTAAATTTTCTCTGGGGGCCGCAAGAAACCCAAAGCATTTTGTATTCTTTATTCTTTCAAAATGTAAGTTCCCAGATCCCAGAGTCCCGGATCCTAAATTTTCTATTCTTTCGAGTGATCTATGTCACGGTCCCTGAGGCCAATCGGTCACTTTTAAAAGTGGTTAATAAATATTGTCAGAGGGTAGTTGGCTACATCAAGGCCCATTGGATTGATAGTTGGTCTTCTGACGGATGGTCTTCTCAAGGCGTCACTTAAGACATACACCTGGCACATTAGAGACAGGGCGTCACATTTCCCATTTATGAGGCATGTAACCTCGAGCCCCAGGGGATCTGATTTCTTCCTTTTCTTTCTCGACTCTCTTCTCAAGGCCATTTCTTCCACTCCATCCTCTTGTCTTATTCTTCTAACATGTTAGACCTTCTCCATCTTGAGGTCTTTTGTAAGGTTGTGTAGGTAGTATTGGCCACCGAATATAGTATTTTATGGCATAATGAAAAATAGGGTTAGAATAAAATGTGTATAAATAGCAAGTCCGGCCCTTTTTCAAGGGTCAACGAAATTGATGATTTTGCAGTCCATAGTAATAGAGAAGCAGTATTTTCATTTCAGTTGCAGAGCTCAATGCTCCTTGTTCTTAAAAGCTTTCAATAGTTAGATGCTCTCTTGGAGCTGCCATTGTACCACGCACCAGTGCTTGCTGGAAGGAATGTTAATGAAGAAGATATGGTTCTTGCAATGACATTGTTGGTACTTTATCTTCTAAGTTAATGGTATTTTATGTTTAATGTTCTTCATGTCTTCTACTCTGGTATTTTAATTAGATTAACAACCTCCTTCCCCTTGCTACTAATCAAATATGAGCTGATGGTTGTGTATTTCTTCAGTATTTAGTGTAGTATATCAGAGCATTATTGATGTATTGAATTTTTAAACATAACTATAGGTAGATGAAATACTTCTAACCCTGCAAGATCTTTTTTAGTTTATTTGCTAAGTATAGAATGCTTGGATAAACCCTACCTTCTTGAATCCCTGGAGAGAATGAGTTGAAGAAACCAGCTATCCCCCTCGAAAAGTCACATCTCCCAACTGAGCCCCGCACCGTCGAGACCCGACCCTTAGGTGCTTGGAGGCCTGGGGAATCTCATTTCCCTAGATAACCTTTATAGGTGAAGTTGGCCGATACCTCGGTACCTGGTGACAACTTACAACTGCTGGCGGACCCAGTCACCAAAGTCCCGTCAACAGAAACTAGCGCTAGAAGGAGGGCATGAACTTGTCCCCTTCTTAAGATTCTAATTTTACACCTCCCGAGGGTTCACCAAGACATTGTTTTAGGAGTCAAGTCTTCAGTGGGATTGGGTCTTTTTGCCCTAAAAATTTTGAGAGAATCTTTAGGTCAGCCCCAAACCCCAGAAGGTTTGTCAAACTCGAGCCTCCTGCTCGAAAGAAGCGGACCCTGAAAACCATACTAGCCACTATTGTCTAGGGGTCTAGTACACTACAGAGTATCCAAACTCCTCAAACAACCCCAGGAACTAGCGTTCAACCTGCTCAAGTCTTAAATCCCCCAATGGCTACATATTTTGGTAACACTGGGTCCCCTTTGGGAACTTTTTTGGGTGCAATCAACGACTTACCCTCGCACTTGGAGAAGATTTGGCCTCGATATGAGCACTTAGGCTCACGAACTGCAAAAAAAACTTACAGGCATACAAGGATGCCATGAACCAACACTGGATCCAACATGAAGATGTTGTGACCTAGATTTTTCCCATGTCCCTAGGACAGGGTGAGCTGAACTGGTACCTAAACCTTCCTGCCAACTCCATCAATAGCTAGTAGGACATGGAGGATGCCTTCTTGACTACCTTTCGCATACATGTGGACCCAACTTGGTCCCATAGCTAGTTCATCTCTATTAGAAAGGAACCCAATGAACCCCTCGCAGCATTCAATCATCGGTTCCAACGTGCCTTGAAGCGGTGCACAGGCCCTTTCATTCCATCCCCAAAAGTAGCCATACAGACCTATCTCAACGTGATGGACCCCTTCGTTGCCACTCTCCTCTGGAGAACAACTGCCGCGGGCAACTGAGATACTTTGGTGAAAGTTTACAACCTAGCCTTAGAATTATCCCGTGGTCTCAACAAATCTCCAGGCAGGATTGGGTAGAACACGCCCTTCAACATGATTCCTGGCAGAACTGCATATGCCAGGGGATATAACCCTAATCTGGCAATGGGTGCCCCCATGATGGCAATGAATCCCCTACCACCGTTGATAGACCAACAGGCCTGGTATGTTTACCTACCCCAGACTTAGGCAATACCAGGTCTGGAAGCATTCCCTTGGAACCAGCCACAACAGGCACAACCTTAGACACAACCACCCAGAGTGCCATTCTTCCAGTCATCCGTGGCTAGGGGATTGCCACCCTCTACTCTAGAAAATACAGCTACCTTCTCAGGAAACCAACAACAACCGTCACACTATGACGCAAACACTTAGTTGACCGTCGAGGTCGAATCCCTCTAGCGAATGTTGTCCACCCTGATTATGGACATGGGTCAACTGAAGGTGGGGTCCTACGTACCCCAGAGCTCCAATTCCTAAAGAGGGAATATTTTCTCTAAACAGCAAAACAACAATGTCAGGGGAAGAAACTTCAACAACGAGCCTCAGCCCAACCAACAGCAATGGAACAATAACACGAATACCGGAGGTCCACCTTTGAATCAAAATACCAACCAAGGTGGTGCTGGACCATCACATTTTACACCAGTCACAGACTTCCAGCCCATGACCAATTGGTGTAGATTGTATGACACTGGCTCCCATAATGAGGTTATCTATGCCACGCTGGAGAAGCTCATCATGATCTCCCAGCTAGACAGACAACAATCGCATGATGCTACTCCCCCAGAGCCTCCTATGCAAGAGTCAACCCACAGTGCATTCACCTGTGAGACCATCTTCTTCAGATCTTTTAGAGAAGATGAAGAAGAATCTGAATTGTAGGGATTCTTTGATGAATCGATTCCAGCCTTTGAGGCTAATGCCTTCACCAACCCGCAGCCTCCATACAATACTCAGAGCTAGGCTGGTAAAGGACTAGTTTACACGCCAACCCCTCCTACCAAGGACACTCCTTCCTAGAATAATATGATTGATCAGCCTGCCCCTCTAAAAGGTTCTAGCTCTAACCAAGTGAAAGACCTAGCCGAGGGAAGCCACCAATTCCCGCGAGGAGGGTTCAACATCATAAAGGCATTAGAACAAACTACCACCTCCATGACCTTGATGGAGGTTTTGTTAAATTGTCCCGAGCAAAAGAAGTCTCTCCTAAAGCTCTTGGGAAACCTGGAGGTTGTCAGTTGCCTGCCCAAGACGGTCTCTTTTGAGGATGCCAATGTAGCTATCTTTCAGAGAAATAATGAAGATCCTCCCTTCCTACTAGGCCTGAATATCCAAGGCAAAAACATACACAACTACCTAGTAGACTCTGGAGCTTTGAGCAACATCATGCCCTTATCTATATGCCAGAAGCTCAGATTCTGTCCCACCCCATCTAACGGTGCAGTGATTCAATTGGACAAGACTACCGTGAAAATGGTGGGAGAATTAAAGAATGTCTGGCTATAGCTTATCCAGGACCCCAGGATAGCCAACATAATTGGTATCCAAGTGGTAGACATCCCAAAGACTTATGGGATGTTATTAAGTCAAAATTGGTCTAAATCCTTGACCAGATACTTTTTGACTGACTTCTCTCGCTTATGGCTCCCCTAGGAAGGAGAATCAAACAAGATCTGGGTTGAGAGTGAACCCCGGATGAAGCAGGCCCTTACCAAAGTTGGGAGGGTTAGTGAGGTCTTTTTCTCTGAGACTTCCCTCGGGGTGTACCAACCTTTTGAAATCTTAACATTCAATTTCACCCCTGGGGAGGATCCCATAGTTCTGCAGAGAACCCATGATCTAGAAGAAAAGTTGAGGGTTGAGGTCGACTCTCAGGGTGCTGCAGTGACCCCCGCTACACTTTTCTCTAGTACTTGGTGTCAGGTACACTATCAAAAACATTCAAAGCTAGAGTGTGAACTTTGCCTTTCTGTCGCTACCTGACACATCAGTGCCTTCCAGAATAAAGAACGCACAGTTGATTCCCTGGGGCCCAGTATTCCTATTGGAAGCACTTCTTTGGTGCCATCTCCTCGGGGATCTCAAATTCACACCCCTCCAGAGGAAAACCTCACCCATGCGCCAACAGTACGGGAGGAAGCTCCTCCCCAGCCCCAGACTGCAAGTAACGATCTATGGACCCTTAAGTTCGACGGGTCCTACTCCAAACAAGGATGTGGGCCCAGAGTAGAATTAATCAACCCGCGAGGGAAATCCTTCCTCGCATCCTACAGGCTACAGTTCAACTGCACAAACAATGTTATAGAGTATGAGGCTTTGGTCCTTGGACTCTTATTTTCACTAAGGAAAGGAATCACCCACCTCCGGGGTCTAGGTGATCCAGAGTTGGTTGTCAAACAGGTCTGGAGTCAATATACATGTCATGACAAGAGACTAGCCACACACCACAATTGGGCTTGGAGCCTTATTGAAGATTTTGATGCCTTTGGCATTGATCTTACTCCCCGGTGACAGAATTATGTTTCGAATGCCCTCGCAATTTCTACCAGCACACTTGAGCCCATGGCTAGCTCACAACTCAGGAGATTTTTAGTTGAGATGATCCCCACCCAGTCCATTCCAGATAATGTCACCCACTTTCAATTTTTTGAGGATGAACAACACATCCTAGCCTTCATGGCCAATGTTGGCATCTTTGAGGACCAGATAGTGGAGGAACAAGACCATGATGATACTGGATAGGGTGATGAAGATGATGGGAGCATGGACCTACCCACTAACACCATCCAGAAGGGGATGGTTGCACTAGAATGAATCTTTGACTCAGACCCTCAAGGCCAGGAGAAGATGTCATCCTCCTCTAAGGGAGGAAATTTTGAAAAAGTAAACATCGGCCAGCCTGGTGAAGAAAAGATGATACACATTGGCACCTCCTGCTCCCCTAAAGAGAAGGAGAAGATTCTCGCGATTCTTTGAGAATACATAGACGTAATCGCATGGGGATATGAGGATTTGAAAACATATGACACATCTATTATGACTCATACCATCCCCCTAAAACCTAATGCTAAGCCTTTTCAGCAAAAGCAACGACCGGTCAACCCGCTAATCGAGCCCCTGATTTGTCAGGAGGTGGAAAAATTGTTGTCAGCCTGAATAATATTTCCAATCTAGCATACTATGTGGGTTGCCAACTTGGTCCCTGTTAGGAGGAAAAGTGGTGAAATTCGCCTTTGCGTAGATTTTTGAAATTTGAATAGAGGCTACAAGAAAGATAATCACCCTCTCCCCTCGTTGGACGAGGTGTTTTAGATAGTGAATGGGTCCCAAATGATGTCATTCTTGGATGGGTACTCTGGATATAACCAAGTCATGGTTAAGTACGAAGACAGAGAAAAAATAGTGTTCACCACCAAGTGGGGAACGTTTGCATACAGGAGGATGCCCTTTGGCTTAATTAACACAGGGGCCACATTTCAAAAGGCTATGGACATTGCGTTCGAGGGCCTTGTGAATCAATACATATTCATCTACATGGATGATTTGACCATCTTTTCCCGGGACATGCATGACCATGCCACCCACCTCACCCAGATCTATGAGAGATGTCACTAGTATGGAATATCCCTCAACCCCAAGAAATACATATTTGGGGTCACTGAAGGGAAGTTGCTCGGGCATATTATCTCCAAGAAGGGTATATCCATTGACCGAGAGAGTTGAAGCGTTGCTAAACTTACAAATGCCTAGAAACAAAAAAGAGATGTCATCTTTCTTCAGAAAGATCAACTTTCTCCGGCGGTTCATCATGAGATTCATCGAGACAGTCAAACTACTCAATGAAATGATGAAAAAGGATACCAAGATTGAGTGGAGTCCTGAAGAAAAGTGGGCATTCACCCAGATCAAATAGATGATAATAGAGGTGCCTGTCCTAGCTAGTCTGGACTACTCCCTTTCATTTTACATTTACTCCTTTGCTTTGCCGCATTCTTTCGTGACAGTGTTAAATCAAAAGGTTGAAGTGGAAGAGTGACCCATAGCTCGTTTATAGGTCTCAAGAACCCTCCCGTGCACACAGGCCACCGAGACAAGTCCTAGCCTCATAAAATTAAACTCAAGTGAAAAACCATCATAAGTAAACCATACAACCTCAACAAAACAAGTAACAAATGTACAAAGGTGATA
>MU226106.1:2417078-2437981 GCA_018584345.1 Thuja plicata
ATGATTAGGCCAAGTATGAGTCCCAAGGTTCTTAGTAGAATAACTTAGGGCTTAAATTTCTATCAACATCATAATGGTTAGAATAGGTTGCCTCCTCAGGGATAACCTTGCTTTCGATGGGTTCTAGTTTTAGCCAAATCAATCACTAGAGTTGTCTCATTTGAGACTCCTCTGAGTCATAATCCATGTTTTGTTTCCCCCACATCCTCTATATGGAAATTTTCTTTGAGATGATGAGGGAGAATATTGTTCTCTCTCCTAAGATCCTCTATGGTGTTGGAAAGCATCTAGGAATAGTTTTATAACATAAATATATCCATTGAGTTGGCATAACTTAATAACGAGAAGAGGAAACTAAATCAAACACAAATAGACCCTAGAGTTCCCAGTGTAGCAACCTAGGGCTCTGATACCAAATGTAATGTCCCCGCCAGGGAACCCATAAGGAATCGGGTCTATGACCTAAAATTACAGCTAACAAATTTTATTTTATTTTAACATTCTAACATATCATCATTACCATTCAAAAATACATTCCTTAAGCTTCCCTTAATGAATTCAATTACCATTATTAAGTATTTCATCTTACTAACAAATTCTATTTCCATTACAACTTCAATTTACATTGATTCCATTTCACATCAAAACCGATTACATTAATGAACTAGCTGAGTTAATTTTCCTTACCGACTAACACGTAATTTACCTTTAGAAGTGAAACAAGCACACATTACTTATCACATCCACTAAGCACGTTTATTCATTCATATTTGTTTACTCCTTAACATTGTCTATGCTCAACTCAATTCCTGGAGTCGATGTCTGGTACCTGCATCCTGCAACACCACCCGATAGGCACACATGTATATATATATAAACAAACAATGGAAAACAAGGAGGGAGAGTGTGACATCGTGTGGACCTCCTGTAGGAGTGAATACGACTGCCTCCCCTCATCCTACACTCACAACAGAGAGTGACATCAACAAATCATAATTGGATTAGCGTGGTTAGTACCAAAATAATCTCTTTTCCATATTGTATAACAATAATGCATCATAACATATTCATGTAAATGTAATCATCAATTAACTTTCACAAACCCATTTAATCATCAGGCATGTACTCATTATCAGAACAAGATAACCAACTTGTATAACCCTGAATGCATTAATCATCTCTAATCCCAAGTAACATTATTAGAGAAGATAACATATCCAACCTTTAAGTGATTATAATCAATTTAACCTAAAGTAAACATAAATATCAATAATGAGCATCTCAAAAGAAGCATATAAGTCTATCAGGCGATCCTTTTAGTTTTAAACTATCATTAACACACAAGAAGATGTATAGTAACATACCTATGCAATATTATTTCCTATATCAAATATGAAGTCATGGTGAGTTGTAAGAGGTTCGGTTTTAAGACACCACCTCAAGAAGAATCATTCTCACAAAAAGTCCTTCCTTATATCAAGTGATCACAACCAAGACTTGATATGGTTGGAGGGGCATTACAAGAGGGGTTACCTCTTAATAAACTTTGTGCCCTGCAGATGAAAAGCGCTCACTTCATGATCAAAAAATTTGCGCTTTAGTGTAGGAAATACGAGGGAGTGTACCTTCAGTGCATTAATAGGGACCAAGCTGCGAAGATGATCGATGAATTCCACGAGTAGTTTGGAACCGGGCATGGCTCAGCCGATACCACTGCCCATTAGATCCTCTAGGATAGATACTATTGGCCCTGTATATTTAAAGATGTTTACACTCACGTTAGGAGATGCCACACTTTCCAAACCGTGGCGCATCATGAGCGTAACCCGGTAATGACTTTACAACCAGTCTTTGAGGTTAGGCCCTTCACCCAATGGGCATTTGATTTCATCATGGAAATCAACCCCAACTTCTCTACCAACCACCGGTACATCCTAACTGCTACTTATTACTGCACCCGGTGGTCGGAAGCCATACCTTGCAAAAATAACACGGCGGACGTAGTTATCAAATTCCTAGAAGAAAACATCGTCACAAGATTCAGAATGCCCTTTGCTTTGGTATGTGACAATGGTCTGGCATTTTCTTTGGCACAATTACTTGAGTGGACCTACAATTAGAAGATCACTCTAAAGTTTTCCAGCAACTATTACCCCTAGGGGAACGGTGTTGTTGAATCTACGAATAAAAATCTACTTGAAGTGATCAAACACCTGCTGGAATAGAATCCCCGGGATTGGCACCAAAAGTTGAAATTTTCCCTCTAGGCAGATTGCATTCGAATTAAGGCCACCCTAGGAACATCCCCATTCCATCTAGTTTATGGCCAGAACCCAGCATTCCCAATCAACTTACAGATCTCAGTTTTGCAGTTTATGCAGGAATTCAACAACCAGGATAACATCATGGAGATTCGGCTCCTAAATCTAGTGCAGATGGAGGAACAATGAGATGCATCCCTAGAAAATTCCATGCGTCATCAAGCAGTGGTGAAATGCTGGTTTGACCATAGAGCCCAATACAAGGCTTTTCAGATTTTGGACTTGGTCCTGCTGTGGGACAAGGCCCGGGAAAAGAAAGGAAAGAACACCAAGTTCTAACGGATCTAGCTCAGGCCATACCTAATCTCAGAGATCTGCGGGGCAAATACCTACCACCTTAACACCATGACTGGAGAATGTGTCCCATTGCCTATCAATGGCCAGTTTCTGAAACATTATTTTGAATGAGGTAGGTTTGCCCCGAGCTATATTTTTTGTAAATTTCCCTCCCTTGTAAATATCCCTTTCTCGGTGCCTTGTTGGGAGGTACCTTGCCTTGTAAATAGTCTTGCTAGCCATCCTCTAGGACCATCCTTTTTCCTTGGTTGTTTTCATTTTCTTTTCTTCTCTTCAGATTCTGGTGTTTTATTCTCTCTTTTGTGAGGATTGGAATGCTTTGCATAACACCTAGTCTCTGGGATGTTGTCTTTAACATGGTGAACTTAAGAGTCTGTTGTTAGCATGGTGGAATCGGTTCGGTCTCCAGAGTTATTTTACAAGTTGGGTAGTATATTATGAGTAATCTTCATCGGGTTTATTTTCAAAAGTCTGGTAATTAGTGAAAAAAATAATGGACAAGTAATCAGACACATAGAGGGTAGATCGGTTGCACTAAGTTGGTTGACCCAAGTCTGAGCATTTAAAAGATTCTTTTCGGGTCCAGAGTTTTTCTCCCCCATTTAGCATAAAAATAGGTGGAAGGGTGAAAGAAGTATTGCCATTAAAATTAGCTAAGCTTAAGCTTAATGGTGAAAAAAGTACCGCCCTCCCACCTAGAAATATACAGAATAACAAGAAAAGAAAATGGGATAAAAACTCTGGTCTCTGGAGGAAAAGAGAAAATCTGATGACTTCAGGGTTTGATATGCTTAGCACCTCTTCTCTACTTCTCCCAGAGGTCATCGGCTTGATTTCCTTTCAAAGAACACACTTCACCACTGATGAAAGGATCATGGACTAACTCGCGTGTGACCGGATTTTCTCAGGCATGTTACTCTTTGCATGTAAGGTACTTTGAGTAATGATTTGTTCCAGTTTTTCTAACCAGAGATTCTATAGTTCTCGAATGCACTATGACATTCATCCCAGATAGTCACCATTTGTTATGCCCTGCATCCCCATCCCTACATTTTGTGTGCAAAATGTTGGGTCCCCCTTTTTTCTTTCTTCTTTTGGCTCTTGCCTTCTCTTTTTCCTTTGTTTTCTTTGTTTTCCTTCTCCGGGGTTTTCTTCCCTACGGTGTTGCTTTTGTTTTTGTTTTTGTCTCGCGTGTCTCCGAGATCCGGTCCTGGAGTTGGTTGTCCTTTGTCGGGTGCCAGATTCTGGACTCTGAGATTCTTCACCACAATGTCTTCTTTTCGTAAGAAGATATGGTTGCATGGAATCCTTGAGCCCAGAGTCTAGAGGTCTGTCTGTCTGGAGTTTGCGGAAGGAAAGCTAACTTGCTTTTACCATGGGTATAAATAAAAATCACCTGTCATTTTCACAATTATCATAATTAAAACACTTAAGCAACCTGAGCGATTTAAGAGAGATTTTAGAGTGATTTATTGATAATCTAGTGTGAGCCATTCCAAGCTGGTCTAAAAAATTGTGAGTGGTTTGTGGTGGTGAGTGGTGATCATTTAGTGGTAGAAGCTATTGCAGAGTATTCACAGTGATTTCCTTTCCTTTCCCTTCTTCATTTTTAGGTTGGTGTCTTCCTTCCTTTCCATTTTCCTGCTTTTTGGTTTTGTCTAGTTTTCATGTCATTTTGTGTTCTGTTGCATTTCATTCTGGTTTGCCGCCCATTGGTGGGTCGACTCTGCCAGAGGGTGGTCCACCCTCTGTGCAAATGTAGTATATCCTGTAGATAATGTAAAAGTTGTAAATGTTTTGTACACTCTCTGGTTTTGTAAATGGCTACTCTGCGCTTTGTATATATGTAAATTTGGTGTATATTGTTGTGTATCCCTCCATTTGCATGTATATACCCTTTGATTCTATTGTATATTAGTGTATATTTTATATATATTCTACTGGGTAGTCTGTCGAGCTCGCCGTGGTGCATTTTTTTCTAGTTTATAATTTGCAAGCTCGCTTTGAGAAGAATACCGCTTGGTTGAAACTCAGCTCTCAGCCAGTTTCAACCAGGTGGTTTTCTCTCTCCTCTATAAACCATCCTGTCCTTCATTTATGTCCCATGCGTGCATTTAAATTTTCCCAAGTGGCCTTCATTTTTTGAGCATTCAGACAGTTGGCTCCGCCCTGTCACCATAACTTCTATTTATTGCGTACCCACATGGCACCCATGTTGGTCTAATGGCTCACTTTTCGCGCATACCTTCCAACCTTTAGTTCCCTGGACTTTGGGTCTCTTTTCAATGCCCAACCCATGTCTTTTTTTTACCGAGTGTGATGAAACCCCCGGACCCGAATGTTGGTTAAATTTCTAAGTTCGCAAAATATATATATATAATTTCTAGATTTTTTGAACTAAGCTAACTTTTTCAGGGAAAGCGAGTGCCATGATGGTAAGATCTCTGGACCCCAGAGTTTTTGTTTATCTATACATTCTGATGCTCGCCTTGCCTTGCAAGTTTCTGGAACAACAAACTTTCAAACATGTCTGAGGCTTCCACATCTTCACCACCCGGGAGTCTGGAACTTCCTTCTACGGCAGTTACCAGAGCAGCAGTTAGCTCCAAAATGGAGAAGGCTCTAGAGAAATTGCCCATGAGCATGAAATACGTAAAGGATGGCATCATCATGGGCTCAAAGATTGAGTCCAAATTCTAGCTCATTACCGACACCAGCATCGGGACATGGCCCGAAATGCAGCCCTTGGTAAAAATGATGTACATCCAACGACAGGTCGGGGATCCATTGGCCATTAAAATTGCAAACTCTAGGATCCTTAAGGCACCTTGTTTCCCGTGTTCAGTGCAATCACCAGAGCTTATTCTTATACTTGCAGCTCACTACAATACATCCATCTAGGCTGTCATGATCGCAACCCTAGGACCCACCAGGTATCCTACTCCCATGGTGTCCCTAGACCCTGATACTTTCCAGAGGGGCTTGGGAATCCCCCAATTTGACAAACCAGCTGTGGTCACTCGATCAGATGCCTTGGCCCAATTTAAGCAGTTGGAGGAGCCGGCCCGTATATATATGAATAATAATTGGCTCAAGGTCCCAAAGAGGGACCCCAAGAGGATGAAATTAGAAATCTCCATGCCTAAATTCAAAGACAGCATCCAAATGGGGATGATAGCACTATTCCAAGTCTTCAGGCAATAGCACACCCAAAAATTCTCTGGGTGGATGTATTACTTCTTGCTGGGTATCAGCACGGGCAGGGAGTATTTTGACTGGGCCACCATAATTTCAAACCATGTGGACTCCCAGTTCCTTCAGATGGCCAAGAAGAAGTTTTATATGACTTCCTATGTTCTCTGGGCCCTGGCATAACAACCCCACGCCAATGGGTTACTCACAGAGGGCGTACTTGGGATCGGCCCAGGCTAGAAGGCCCCTTGGGACCATTTTCCACATATTCAATGGGAGGCCAGCTTCCCTAGTTTTTTTCAGGTAAATGATGCCTTCATTTACTACCACCTGCTCACACCCACTTGGGACGTAGGATACCACCTGTCTATAGAGGCGATGAATTTGGTTTGGAGTTATGGCCATTACTATATACAATTTCAACAGCATACATACATAAGGGTGACCGGCTTCTCCGGGAAACCCTACTTGTTGCCCAAACCTTGTGGGGACAAGATAATTCTCCTGGAGTATTGCAAGCAAATCTTGGAGCTACATGCATTCTATGCCTTCAAAAAGGTAACAAATATTCTATTTCCAATCACTTGTGAGAATTATTCATGCAGTATGGCTGCTGCCAAAAAAGCAGATAATGAGCTTAAAAGCTATAACCTAGCAGAATTTTACTTAGCACAAAAATATTTTGATCCACATGGCAAGATTGCAACGGCACTTCCCCGGGCATCAGAGCCCCATCAATATCACATGGAAGACTTCTAGGAAGATTTATAGGATGATGTGGAAGTCTGGGGGCGGCATTATGTCAGAATGACCGCAGGGATGATGGAAAGGTTGAAGCTCCGGAGATTCCTGGAAGACTTCTCAAATGACGGCTCCACGGTAGATCCCCAGTACAAAGCAAACGAGATCGATAAATTGGCCCTCCCACCAGTGAACTGGGATGCCCAGGAAGGGCCCACTATTGAAGAGTTCACCCGCAATGTGGTCCAACGCAGCCACACCTATTTCAAGAAGGTGTGCCCTGGAGTGTCTGCCGGGCTACCCATCCGATACCAAAGTTAACCTCGGGGGTCGGGACTTCTTCATAGGGAGGAGATAAAGGAAAAGGAATAATGACAACTCCAACTGTGCAAGAGGTCCCCATAAAGGAGCAGCTAAAATAGTCACTATCGGCCTCCCAGCAGATGAAAGACAAAATAATCACACGGCTGGCAACCCCGGCGTCAATGACTGGACCCATCTGTTTGCCTTCTTCCCCCTCACTAGCAGCATTAATGGTAAAGGCAACGGGTGTGGATCTAGAAGAACAACTAGCACTAAGGGATGTGGGGCCACCCTTAGTCACTAGAAGAAAGAAGAGGCTTAACCAAAAGCCCAAGGTAGAGCCGGAGCTGGGGATGCCCTAGACCCCACAAGTTGAGATCCTTTCCTCTGACTCCCCGGAACCAAAAAGGGAACCAGAGCCTACTGATGTCCTGGCCAATCCTCCCCCGCGGGATGAATTTGATGATATTTTTGCAACCAACGAGTTCGAGAATCTACAGGGGGACATCGAGAAAATAGAGGCTGAAGTCTCGGCAAGGGAAGAAGCCCCAGAACAAGAACCTACATGGGAGCAGGAAGAACAAATGGAGAAAGAGAGAGAAATAGAGCAAGAGATCACCTCTAAGGTCCCGGAGATACAGAACACGGGAGTGGACCAATAGAATCAAAGTGAACAAATGGCATCCGCTAAGGGAACCAGACCTACGGGAGCAACCGTAACCTCAGCCGGCACATTCCAAATGCCACTCGCTGGAACGACCTTTGGGCAGGTAATCACTGCGGCCAAAATATTAAATATTGGCCTAATTCCTCCCCCATTGCCAAAAGATATACCAATGGAAGAGGAAATCCCAGCAACAGAGGCTGAGGAACAAGAAGAACAACAAGAGGAAGAAACCCCCGGGGCAACCGACAAAGACCCAGACATGGCCAAAGATATAGGTGACAAAGCAGAAGAAACAAATGTCACTGGGGAAGATACTACCGATGAATCAAAAGATATAGGTAGGGAGCCGGGTGAGACCCATACCACTGAAGAAGAACAACAACAAGATACCACGGAAGAACCCAAGGAGCAAGCTTTGGCTAATAAGCCACCCCTGCTGCCACAGTGGTTGCTAGAGACCAAGAAGAGAAAGGCCCTGCCAACTCCCAGAGCTCATCTCTCTCTGGTTGAGATGATAGCTCAAGCCTAGGACCCACCGAAGGCCAAGAAAGCCTGGATGGTTCATACCCTTCAAACCAGGCTGGCGGAGAAATATTTTCAGTAGTAGCAACACCTCCCCGAGATGCTGACGAGGCAACTGTCGAAGCTAGAGATTACAACATCATGGAGATATCACTAGGGAAAAGGGGAAAACAAGGCAAGGTAGACCTGTTGAAGGAGGTGGCTAAGGTAGTGGAAGCCCGTTATGAAAAGGAGGCCCAAAGGCTCAATGAAGAAAAGGATAAAACTGTAAACCTTATGGGATTACTAACTGAGCTAGCCCAGCCCATCAGTGCCATTCCTCCAGGGGCCTCCACATCTGACACGCCACTACCATAGAGTGACATAGACTCCCTGTGAGCAATGAAGAAGAAGGCCCAAGCGGTTGATGAGTGGGTCGCTCTGCAGATAGGAAACACCTGGCGCTTCCTGATATCCACCCTCCTTGACTTGTATACGGCCTGACACATTCTGCATCAGGCAGAAACTATTATCAACATATGGGAGGGTGATATAGAAAATTATGAAGCATGGAAGGTAGAACTTGAAGAACTCCTCGGCCTTGGGGAGGAAATGATCTCTGAGTCTGGGATTCTAGGAGAAGAATCATTCAATTTTGTGAGGATCCAACACTCCAAACTTGACCTCACATTAGAGGTGCTCAAGCAACTAGTAGGGATTCTACATGATAAAATCAACACGGTCCAATATTCTTCAAATTTGTATAAGGATTTTGTCACGAAGGTCTCTGGAGCTGATCCGTTCAGCACTGACACATGCACGCCAGAGGAATATGTTTTGGGGAAGTTTGATGAATTAATGGAGTCAAGATATCAATCCCCGGAAGGAGTAGATGGAACTTAAATGGTGAGACTGACTCACATGATCCTTAGTGGTCATGATGCGGCAAAAATGGCTGATGAATTCAAAGGGAATGTTCCATAGCTAGGGGAACACATTGAGGTGGCCAAGTACCGGCGGTGTGGCCTCAAAGAGATTGATGAGGATGGAATCTCCCGCCTCCTCTAGACCTTCGACGATAACAAGAAACAATAAAGTTTCTCCAGGGGCCGGAGAAAACCCAAAGAATTTTGTATTCTTTATTCTTTCAGAACGTAAGTTCCTGGATCCCGGAGTCCCAGATCCTATATTTTGTATTCTTTCGAGTGATCTGTGTCCCGGTCCCCAAGGCCGACCGGTCACTTTCAAAAGTAGTTAATAAAGATTGTCAGAGGGTAGTTGGCTACATCAAGGCCCGTCGAATTGATAGTTGGTCTTCTGATGGATGGTCTTCTCGAGGTGCTACTTCGGACATACACCTGGCACATTGGAGACAGGGTGTTGTATTTCCCATTTATGAGGCATGTAGCCTCGATCCCTAGGGGATCTTATTTCTTCCTTTTCTTTCTCAGCTCTCTTCTTGAGGCTGATTCTTCCACTCCATCCTCTTGTCTTATTCTTCTAACATGTCAGACCTTCTCCGTCTCGAGGTCTTTTGTAAGGTGGTGCAGGTAGTACCGATCACCGAATTTTGTATTTTATGGTAGGATGAAAAATAGGGTTAGGGTTAGGGTTAGAATGAAATGTGTATAAATAGCAAGTCTAGCCCTTTTCCAAGGGTCGGCAAAATTGATGATTTTTCAATCCATAGTAATAGAGAAGCAATATTTTCATTTCAGTTGCATAGTTCAATGCTCCTTGTTCTTAAAAGCTTTCAGTAGTTAGATGCTCTCTTGGAGCCTCCATTGTACCATGCACCAGTGCATGCTAGAAGGAATGTTAATGAAGAAGAGATGGTTCTTGCAATGACGTTGTTGGTACTTTGTCTTCTAAGTTAATGGTATTTTATGTTTAATGTTCTTCATCTCTTCTGCTTTGATATTTTAAGTAGATTAATGACCTCCTTCCCCTTGCTACTGATCAAATATGAGCTAATGGTTGTGTATTTCTTCGGTATTTAGTGTAGTATATCAGAGCATTATTGATGTATTGAATGTTTAAACATAACTATAGGTAGATGAAATACTTCTAACCCTGCAGGATCTTTTTCAGTTTATTTGCTAAGTATAGAATGCTTGGATAAACCCTACCTTCCTGAATCTCCAGAGAGAATGAGTTGAAGAAACCAGCTATCCCCCTCAAAAATTCACATCTCCCAACTAAGCCCCGCACCATCGATACTCGACCCTCAGGTGCTTGGAGGCCCGAGGAATCTCATTTCCCCAGATAACCTTTACAGGCAAAGTTGGCTGGTACCCCAATACCCGGTGACAACTTACAAATGCTGGCAAACCTAGTCACCAAAGTCCTATCAACACATTTCACATAAAATGCAGTCAATTCACCAAAACCTGTACTGCTTCTTGCACATATGTACATAATAAATAGGGTTTTGAAGCAATCTAATATATCTATACAGATCTGACAGTGAGATCTAGATCAACGATCAAGATCCAATACCCATGCCTTGATGGTAAAACAATTAATGCTTACAATAAGTCATGCATAGGATAAAACAATTAAATGCATAACTAACTCCATATAAGAATATTAAATGCACACAATGTCGGCTCAAAAAGCTTATACAAGTCAGCCAGATCACTTATCCTTGAAGTTTGTATCATTCCTGACAAGTATACAAAAAACTATTCTGCTCGGCACTTTGACTATCTGCTGCTCGGCATTTAACATCTCTATCTTTACTCAGCTTGGTAATGTAACTCAGCTCAGCAATGTAACTAGGCATACTGAAAACTGCTTGACAATATTGCTCGGCCTTGCATAGTTTTAGCTCAGCCACAGTGATAGCCAACAAAAACTGCCTAATGAAATGACTAAGTGTTAGTCACTAATCATCAACATAACTTAGAGATTAACATGTGACTCCTGTATATTTTTTCATATTTAGGTATATCCGCATTGGGTGGAAATGTTGGCATGTGTATACTTCGATCAAAAGGCATAGGACAAAATGCACTCATAGAGTATTTTCTTGGAATGGTGTCCTTTTCTTTCTTCACAACATGAAGTCGAGTTTTCAATGCTTCTACCTATTTAACAAGGAGAGTCATGGAATTTTCCTCTTCTTGTGTCTTAATTTGTTCCATATAGAAATCTTGAGGTAGTTTGATTCCTGTTGAAGCTAGATGCATGAAGTATTTTTCCTTGTCAGCCTTTAGGATCTTGTCCATGATCTTTTGAAACCTTGTATCTTGTTGGACTTTTTAAATGTAATCATCGGTTATCTCTTCATCATTGTTAGTATGATTAGTCCATTCATTCTCAATTATAGCCATGTTTTTGTTGTTTTTATTGGTGGTGTTGTTGTTAGTCTCGGTTTCTGAATCACTAGCTCAAGGAGCCGAAAAAGGATCTTGATCTTGTTCTTGTTGTGCTTCTGGTATAATGTGTATCTGAGGAATGTGTGTAGTATCTATTTTTTCAAAATGACCACTTATCATCCACACCGTGTAAGACTATATGATCCTTGATTTACAAAGATGAGCAAGCTATCACCTATAGTTTCAATGTTTGATAAACTATCTTCACATTGGTCAAAGTTTCATGAAAATTTGTTGATGTAGTTATGATAATGTTTGAGATCTTGATGAAGGTTAGATTGACCTTGATAGTGATCTCTAAAAAATAAGAAGGTTGATATGACCAATTAAAGTAGCGTTAAGTGATTGAAACAAAGAGTGAGTAGTTTGATCTCCTAGGAACCAAGGTTTGATATTGAGCACTTGTGATGTTTGGACTAGAAATATATGTTTAGGACCTTCAATATTGAGTTGATTTTGATATGAATAGCACAAAAATGACCTTTGTTTTGACCAACAAGGAAATAGGGACCAAAGACAATGTTCTATGACCCACATTGTTGTGCAAAGTGTGATATTGTGAGAACTTGTGTGCAAAGGACTAACCACTGTTTGTAAGGACCAAAGACAATGTTCTATGACCCAAATTTTTGTGCAAAGTGTGATTTTGTGAGAACTTGTGTGCAAAGGACTAACCACCATTTGTAATATCTCACCCATTTTTGAAGTGCTTGTAGGTGTTTTGAAATATCCAATTAGTGACACACATACGCAAAGTAAAATTATTTTGTCATGTCTTGATAGGGATTGTTTGTTTTTCTTAGAATTTTTGTCATTATTAGGGGTACAAACACACCTTTCCCTACAAAATTGGCATAGTATGAAAATCCTTGCTTATAGACTCAGGCACACACTCAAATGCTAATCAGAATACATTCATCACCAAGCACGCAATGGCTCTAGTCATGATGTCATATTATCTGACTCCAAACGTAAATGAGGGCACGAAATGATGAGTATCTTGGGGAAATTACTATTTTCCTTGCACAAGGATTATCACCTTTTGAGGGTGATTTAGGTAGCTTATAAGCCTAGAGTGTTTAGTAAGGTTCTCCATTTGATTATATCATCTATGTCTACGCAAGCACTATTCAAGTGTATAGCCCCATAGAGGGTCTTGACACAAGTGGTCAAGTAAATGTGATTAATACCGTTAGGCCACACTTTATGTTAGACATGAGCTGAGTATAAGCTCAAATGCCAATCGACTACCAAGGCTTTGGCCCCAAAGAGTAAATTTGATTAACATGAGTTGGAGTGGTGTGGCTCACACCTCGTTCTCACGTGGGTCGTCCCAGGAGATTTTTTCCTCACCGGCAAGCCCAACTAAAGGATTAAAGTGGTAAAAGAGGATTGGCGAGGAGAGAGGTCTAGATTTCTAATTTTCCCAAAGGGAAAAGAGAATACTCTCCTACTCGATATAGTTTTCTCTTATCAAGCATGACAAACAGTTGTTCATTCCCTCAAATCAAAAATCAATTCTTAACTTCACGTTTGAGTTTTTTATTTTCCCAAAGGGAAAAGAGCATAATCCTCTAATGAAATTAATAATCAACTTTTAAAATCTGATGTTAAAGTGCCTAAAAAGAATTCTAATCAAACACTTTCTTGGAAATAAATTATTCATTTACTCCAATTTATCCACAAAACCTAATTCGAGGTTTGAGTTTCTGATTTTCCCAAAGGGAAAAGAGCATAGTCCTTTATTCAAATTATGAGATGCAAGAAATTGTGTTAAATTTGAAAGCAATTTTGTTTGATCTTTTCAAATGGAAACCTACAAGCACTTCATTAGTAGTTTTAATCTTTTTAATCCATTTCTTTCTCCATGGAAACTTTGGCAAACATCTTGCAAGACAGGTTAGGCTATTTAAAAATGATCAAAATTACAAAAACAACCAAGTTAGCTAATTAGTAAGCATATTCGCCAAAGAAATTAATCTGTATTTTTATCTCAGGTTTCCAGACGACATAACAGAGATCATAAATGGAATTTACCAAAAATGATAAAACAACTACTGCAAATGACAAAATACACCGCAGACGATATAAGATTTACCAAAAAAGATAAAATGTACCAAATTGGTTAAAGCCTTACCGAAAATGACTAAAGGCAAAATGTATACCTTCCGCATATGATAAAAGGATAGTAGCAGACAATTGAAGAATCCCTGGAAATGATGAGATATAAACTGGAAATGTTGAAAGAGTCTCGGAGATGATGAAAAGATTACCGGAGATGATATACTACCTACTTTTTATAAATGTATAAAATAGAGAGTAGATTTCGTGCAAATGAGGAAATCTACCCCATGGTGGGCACCAAAATATGATGTGTAAATGTTGTACCTACAAAAATGTTGCACACGACCACTCAATAACTCATTATATCAATTGGTTAGTAAGATCAATTCATTGAAATCAATAGAAAACCAAATGAAATCAAATTATTGCTTCCTAGTCATGAAGATTGTAATCTAATTGTTCATTTCTCTCAGAATTAGCATATTAGATCATTGAACTGACAATCATGAAATGGAAGATTCAATTAAGAATTCCTAAAATGCATCAAAATATGTTCAATTATGCTTCATTTTGATCACTATCCATGAAATTGAATAAGATTAGCTTAAGAAATTAACTAGATTAATGCTAGAATGAAATTGCCATTAGTTCTATGATAAAATTCACTATGCACCTATCTAAAATGATCTAGAAAGGATTCATTATATAGATTTTTCCATGGAGGGAAAAGGCTTCAAATTTGAATTTGAATTTGACGGTTGAGATGCATCCGTGAGGGATAGCTGAGATGAAAGCTTGGTTGATCCATGTGATCACCTCTTATTGGTTAGAGGTTTGAATTTTGAGGCATGTTGAAGGAATATTAATATCTTGAATTAATTAATTCCTTTTAATTAATTTCTTTAGCCATGTATTTAAAATTTTGATTTGATTTAATTCCCCAAGGTTAATTGAAGAATTAATGCCTCTTTGTGAATGCCTCTTGGTGAGTGATCTTGGATTATTAATTTTTGATGAATTACATATTTAAACCGATCTAGTTTAATTATATAATTGTTCTTAGCTTTGAGTTGACAGTCTTGGTTAGGACCTAGAGGACTTAATTTCATATTAGGGCTTCAAAAGAGTTCATCAGACCATTTTTAGATTATTATAGTAAGATCACCCCCTATCATTAAAAGGACACAAGTACATCATCACAACCACAGAGTACTTCACCAAATGGGTTGAAGTGATCTCGTTCACCCTTACTACAGATGTCTAGCTATCCAAATTCATCCTCTACCATATTTTCTTTTGCTTCATCATTCCTTCCACCATCTTTACAAATCATGGTATCACATTTGAAAACCTTCATATCCATCACCGCTTCTCCAGTCTATATTTTCCACAAGGTAACAGCCAAGCTAAGGCAACCAACAAGACCCTCCTAAAAATCCTCAAAAAGGTTTTCAATGATATTGGTTGTGACTGCCACCTCTAAATCAATCTCGCCCTCTGGACATATCGCACTTCCTACTATACTCCCACAGGCACCATTCCCTACTCACTTGTGTATGGTGCAAAAGTCATCTTACCAATTAAGGTTGAACTACCATCATTACGAGTGTTACTCAAGAACATGGTCACTGATGAAGATTACTGTGTGACACGACTCACATAGCTAGACCTTATGGATGAAAAGAGACAACAAGCCTATGATCATCTTATTGTCTACCAAAATAGGCTTAGAAGCTACGACAAGAAAATCTGCCCATGCCAATTTCAGGTGGGAGATCTAGTCCTCAAAGAGAATCAAAAGGTAGGCATAGATAGAGAAAAGAAAGGAAAGTTCAAAGTTACCTAATTGGGTCTCTATATTGTCACATCAAACTTTGGGTCAGGGGCATATCAGTTATCCATGCTTAAAAGAGAACCTTTGAATGACCTCATCAACATCATTCAACTCAAGTAGTTCTATGCCTAATCCATGTGGTACACCTCATTCATCTAAAAAAATCTATTAAAGGTATAAAAAGTCCTGAAAAAATCATTGTCTTGGTGAAAACCTGGTTAACAGGCACCTCGATGATAACAAAAAAATTAAATAAAATAAATAAAAATGAAAAATTAAGAGAAATAAAATTGTCCAATGGTGAAAACCTGACAATCAGGCGCCTTGGACAAGTATGTGTGCTGAAAGCCTGGCAATCAGGTGTCACACATAGTGGATTGTGCCATTATCTATCAAAATCTTGTCCTATCCATTCACCCAAGATCCAGCCACCATCACCAAGCCCATGTTCCCTGGGTGTTCCACCTATCGCATGCATCAGTTATATGATTTCCATCCTTTGAGATTTTGTACACAACACTTGTATATACCCACATGTTGGATCCACCGTCTCTTTGAACCACCATGCAATCTGTATCCATCATGTTGTTGTAATGAGTATGTTCCATCCATCTTCCACAACAAAGTTTCATCCCATTGCCCGTGTATATACAGGTAGCCTTTAGCTACATCTCCACCTTCGCAATATGACCTTATTCCTGCATGACTGAGGTTACCCCAAAGCACTGATATTTTTATTCCTAGACACACTGGGCGCAAATGTTTTCATCATATCAGCAGACAGATTCAAATTTCTCAATCATTTACTCCCTTCACAAGCAATTTCCAGTGAATCCCCATCTCAAAATCAATCAAATCTTTGCCCATCAGGATACATCCTTCTATTATCGACTTATCAATCTAATCATCACATCAAACTTGTTCGTGGCAAGAAATTTTAGACTGAATGACTGCTTGGTCATGAGGCCTTTCTGTTTATTTTATCTTGTATTTCAATATGTCCTTCTCATGACTACCTCAATCTTTAATATCTCTGTCCATTGTGGGAAGTGCCTATTGGAGTGTGTGTCATTTGTGGTATGATTTGTTTGTTATAGCTTGTTAGTACATTTGTGTTTGATATTTAGTTCATGACTATGAGTGCCTCACTGAGGGCAGGATTCATACACATACCACCAAATCCCTCAAAGATCTAGGTGTACTGTGTCTCTTCATGACTAGCATTTCATCGGTTCCATCATGACTGATATCTTGCATCAGGGATAACTTTAAGAAACCCCCCCTTAGGAAAATATGTAAAATCTTGGCGAATACTACACTATTTTAGGAGGAAAAAATTAATATTATTGACAAAAAAAATTAATTTGAAAAGATAAAATATTAATTATACTGGCAATTTTTTTTCAATCGTATGAAAATTTTATAAAATTCTAGCGAATCTTCATTATTAAAGAAAACTGGTTTATCAGACTCAAAGGATAAACTTTCCCATTTTATCAGTGTAATTACCTCACAAATTATTCAATGGGTGTTTGGGGGAAGCGCCCCTGGCACGCTCCCACAGGGTCGAGGGGTAGCACCCCAGCAGGGGGTTTTTGGGGGTAGCGCCCCCGAAAGCTCAAGTGGCTTTTATTAGTTTTTTAAGAAACCCTGAGTTCATTTTATATCGTCTGACATGAACTAAAACTATTTTTTATAATCGTTGGATGGTACCAAATGAATGGTGTGAGTTCTATTTCGGGCTAAAGTCTTAAAGGACACAAAGATTCCAACAAAATTCTCTGAAATAGAGACACGTCACACATGTCAAATCTATTTCGGGCCAAAGTTTTAAAATACATAAAGTTCCATAGAAAGTCTCCAGAATAGAGACACATGTCAATTATATATACATAACCTGTACCCTAACCTTAAATTTTGACCATATATTGGTGAATATGCTTGTTAATTACGATAAGCTTTGGAAATTGTAGGTGAATTTGTTCAATTTACTATGTCCAAAAATTAGATTTGGTTGGCGATATCATTAAAGAAAAGGATAAAATTACATAAACTGATAGGTGATGGTCCTGGTAATTTGACCCAAATTTATAAAGTTCAGGCGACACAGCCCACATGATATACACATTATATTTGCCAAATTTTGGGTCCCTGACATGAAACATTTGCCAAATGGCGAATATTCGCCACTAAAGTTTTCCCTGTCTTGCATCTATGTTCCTAATAGACTATCTGTCTGAGAGTATAGTCCACACAAAGGAACAATGTCACTGGTGTTTTCTAACACATTGTGCATACCTCCTTTTGCAAAATCAAACTAGGGTGTGCTCTCCAACATTAACATTGTATGATCACATGAAATCATGTAGCTAGGTTGCATCTTAGGTAGATCATGTCGCATGTTGCATTTTTACTCTTGGAAAGGTTCTTGTTTAGTCCCCCCCCTCTCTACGGCTAGCTATGTGATCCTATTAGTCCTATTTGATACACACAAAAAATTTTGTCCTCATGTGTGTCGTCATCTAGTTGCATTCTTTAGTTACATAGGTGCATTATTCATTATCCATTATTCATTATTCATTAGTGCACCATTCATTAAGTCATTATTCATTAATCATTATTTATCATTCATTAGATCATTATTTATTAACTCATTATCCATTAATCATTAATGCATTACATCATTTATTTTCCATTAAGTCATTATTCATTAATCATTATCTCATTAACATCATTATTCATTAGATGCATCACATCATTCATTAAGTCATTTAACTCATTATCCAGTATTTATCACACCATTAATTCATTAATCATTACATCATTCATTACTCATTATTCATATAAACTCATTACATCATTAATGCATTATCTCATTCATTAGACCATTAATTCATTAATCATTACTCATTATTCATTACATCATTAATTCATAGGTGCATTGTTGTGTAGTAGTCATTAATCATTAATTACCATGTCACTTCGCATTGCATTTTACATATTGCATCCATCATAATAATGTTCACACATTCATCCATACATTTACTAAACATTATTCATCCCATGTGCACACACTCCCTGCATCACAAATACATCAGCATAATCATAATCTCATACATCACATCCTACATCACACATGTCAGTCCTAAACATCATCATCATCACATACATATAAAAGTGCATAATCATGGCATCGTTATAATCATATAAATGCATACATAAAGCAAAGATAGGACCATCGCAATAAATGTCTGTATATATCATAATGTCCTACCAAAAGTACAACAAGTGCATATACAATATACTTGCATCTTGCTATACATCTTTGTAGACACCTAAATTTGATTAACACATCTAATCACATGTAGGCCTTCTAGGACATTATCAACTAAGTAATCAGTCATTACCTAATTGATCTATGTTATCCCCTAGCCTGATTAATTCATTTAATTGGCTATAGTATGATTAATTATTAAATGGAAACCAATGGCTTAATAGTTAATTAAATCTCCTTTCCCCTATTAGATTGAATAAATCTATTTATTCATTTAGTTTAATTCATATTATCCTCTTTTCCTCCACTTGTGATTTAAATAGTTAAATCTATTCTATTTAAGCACATGGCTTCATAACCTTAACCCCTAACCTAACCAATCCCAACCACCTAACCCTGAGTTCAAACCCATCCCAACCCCTTCACACATTATAATCCTTCCTCAATAGCTAATTAACCCTAATCAGGTAATTAACCCATCCACTCATTCTCTCTCCTCCCATCTCCATCTCTCTAATCGCCTATCTTAAACCCTAACCCTAATCCTAATCTCTCCCTAAGCTTGTCACATTCATAATCCTTAGATTAGGAATTCAACCCTTCCCCAAAGTCAAACTTCTTAAGCTCTATCTTATCCCCTCACCCATGCCTCATTAAGATACTCATAAATGCCTCATTAATGCTCTTACAACCCTCATTACTCACCCTATCTCTAAGAGTCTTCTCTTATCCCTTTGCACATGGGTCAGAATGGTCATATTCATCTCCCCTCACATCATCTCTCCTTGTGACACTTGTCACAATGAGAGACCCTTAAAGAAGCACAATCCTTGTGCTCTCTTCTAGGTGCATCTAAGCCCCTCTTTAGCTTTGCATTCTTACCACTCATTCTGAGTCCATTTTCCTATAAGCAGAACCTCATTCCTTCACAAATTGATCCATCTTTTATGCAAACTTATAATGCTAGTTTGAAGAACACATCTTGAAGCTTGAATCATAATAAATCTTGAGCACACATTCATAAGCATGGACACATCAAAAGATCAAAAGGGAGCTTGGCACTTTTTAGGGAGGTTTGCACTCCTTATCCTTTTATTGTTTTTAGGCTTTCTTTTCAATCCAATCGTGTATGTAGTTTTGAATTTTAGTTATTGAATGCTTTAATTTTATTATTATATTCCTTTTATAACTGATTTTGACCTCTCATATTCTGGCACGCCCAGGGGGACCCACTTCACTGGTTGGTTTTACTAAGCATAACATGTTTTCTTGATTTTTTGTAAAGTTTTATGGACTTGCAGGTTTAAAAGGCATCGTGGCTCAAATCTGACTCTGCCATCACATTTGGATCATCATTTCTAGTCAAATTGACTATAAACTTGCCTATGCTCCCCCCGATCAAATCTATGGCAATTTGTTTTTGCACACAAACCCCTCTACACGCATCCTGAGGCATAAAGCATAGCCTATTAAAAAAAAAAAAATTAAAATGTTTTTTTTGTGTTATCCTAACCATTCTTCTCAACCGTGTAGGTGATATTATTTTTCTAGGTCACCTAAGGCCTAACCTAACCCACATCCTAGCCCAGGCTTAAACCATCGAGCACACCCCACAACCTTTGCTTTTCTATACTAGTTTTAGGGTTTGTTTAAAAACTATACAATAATCTCCCACGACATCAATGTGGGACTAAAAGTCCCTTCCCTCTACCCATGCCACTTCCTCCCATTCCGCAACCCCTCCCCGCCGCTTCACCACCCCTGCCCCTCCTCTGCCACCATCCTATCTCCCCCATGCCACCCTCCAAAACCCCTCCAAACATCCCCCACCACCCAACTCACCACCCCAACCCTCCCTCCCTACGCGCAGCCTAGCTTCTCCTCCCGCCGCATGCAGCCAACGCTATCTCCCTCCACCNCAACCCTACACCACCCCCTACCCCACTTCCTCCCCACCTATTCTACTGCCCATAGTCCCCGCCTCCACATTTGCTCCCTCTAACCTTCTCCCCGACCACCTGTACCCATCTCCCTCCTCCCCGTGCAACCTTTATTGCACCACTTCTATTGCGCCACCATCTCTCTGCTCACATAGTCCTCTTTGCCCACTCGAAAAATGCTTCATGCGACCCACAGCCACAATCCCCATCCCACTGCCATCAAAAAACCCTCCTGTACAATATAAAAATGATTGAATTGTTGATTGATTATGTGTACATATAAAAATGTAAAGGGGATTGAAATAGAGATGTGTTTATTAAGAATATGTAATGTATTAAGAAGGGTTGATTGATTATCTTGAAATGTAATGCATTGATGTGTAAATTGT
>MU226106.1:2462344-2486252 GCA_018584345.1 Thuja plicata
TCCCCCCCCCCCCCCCCCTCTCAGTTATTACTAACACACAACAGCAACCCAACTTTGCCAACTACCTATCCATGCCATCTTCTGTTGTGTCACAAACCATTCCACTGCCACAGTAACCTAGTAATCTTGCCAACACCAATTTCTTCATTCCACCTACTGGGGGCATTCCACCTCAGAACACCTATCCTCCATACCCTAGAAATACCGCACTGCCACCCTATGCAGGCATGCAACAAGCTCAGCCCACTTATCCAACACCTCAGCAAATACAAACCTATTTTCAGCAGCTACAACAACCACATCAGGCTTTGCCACCTCCTCCATTGCAATATTCCCCTCAGCTACAGTTCCCACCACAACAACCTATTTATGTTGACCAAACACCACAATACCCTTTGCAAAACCCTTTTTATTCACCCAGTCAGTTTGACCCATGCATCACAAGCAGGATCAACATGATAGGGACTCATAATTTCCCACTCATCAACCAAGAATGGGAAGAAATGAAGAATGCCCTTAAAGATCTAGGAGCTGGGACTGAAACAAAGACATTCAAGTTTGAGGAGGTATGTCCTTACCCATTTGATAGATATATCATTGTTGTACCCTTCTCCAAACACTTTGACACCCCTAAATTTGACAAATATCAAGGGAAGGGAGATCCTATGAGCCACGTGAAATAATTCTACATGGCATGCCAAGAAGTGGCCTACAATAACTTTCTCATGAGACTATTCCGCAAAAGCTTAGGAGGGACCACTCTTCAGTGATTCTACAAGATCCCCTATGACACAGTCTCTACTTTTGTAGAAATATCATAGAAGTTTGTGGCCCAATACGTGCATAACATTGAGAATGAACTCTCCCTCCTAGACTTATGCAACTCTAAACAGAAAGGAGGAGAAAGTCTAGCAGAATATATGCATTGTTGGAAAGGGCTTACCACAAGATTGTCCTATCAACCCCCAAAGAAACATCTCATAAAAATCTTTATAAATAATCTCCATCCCAAATTAGCTTGCCAAATGCGCATGAAATGCATACAAACATATCAGGATATCTGAGGAAAAAGCATGGATCCTGGACGGGGTCTTGTAGAAGATGGTTCCGTAAAGCATTACAAGGAATCACAACTTGATAGATACAAAAATGATCTCTCATGATATTGGAACAAGAACAAAAATGTCATGACAGACAGAGACACAGATACTAAACATGTCCAGATGGTTGTTACAGGCCCTCAACCACCCACCCCAGCATATCAACAACAACATTACCAGCAGAACACACCAACATAGACTTACCCGCAACCCCAATATCAACAAGCACCACCTCCCCCAACATATCAGCAAGTGACACAACATCAAGTAGCACAGCATCAAAACATACGCCCGTAGCAGGCTGCACAAAAAAACTATCAACACCACCACCAAAATCCTCAAAATCAAACCAAAATCATATAAGTCCAGCAAGGATAGAACAGACTGAGATAGGATCAATACGCTCCTAAATGCATGTTCACTCCCTTGGGTTAACCCATTGATGTCATATTCCACGAGATGGTGAAAGAAAACCTGATTGTCTACCCACCACCGACGCAACCTTTTGGGGACTCTACTCCAAAACCACAATGGTATGTGAACAATGAGTATTGTGATTATCACCATGTTAAGGGACACACTACTCTCAAATGCATGAAATTGAAGCACTATATCCAAGACCTCATTAATCTCAAAGAAATCGAAGTAGATTCTATAACCAAGGCCTTACCCAACAGTTCTTTGAAAATCTACCAAAATGTGTTCCCTAACCATGGTGACAACAAGGGCCCTACCAACACAAACACTGCTCCAACATTCAATCAAGGTAAAGGAAAACAAGTAGACAATACCAGTAATAACTCCTTAGCCTATGTTGACTTTGATAGCTTAATTGGTTGCATATTCCAGGTCAAACCGTCAATCAATGTTATCCATGTCAAAGGCACTGATACCAACTGTGTAGTCACCACACGTCAAGGATGCATAACTATTGTTGGTGCTAGTCCTACCTCATCCTTTGGGGTACAATACAATCTATTGGAACATCTAGGAAATAGGCCTACCCAAATCTGGATTCTAGATCTCCTTTGTATGTCACCCATCCATCAAGAAATCCTAAACAAAGCTCTCCATGAGTCTCATATACCTAGCAACATCGACACTAGCCAGTTCCAAAACCTTGTGAATCACTTGTCCGCTTCATGCAGACTATCTTTCAAAACCTTGAGCATGTCGTCTGTTGAGCCCGATCATAATCTTCCCCTTCGCAACGCAGTCTTGATAAAAAACTTTGCCATCAAATGGGTCATGATAGATAATGGTTCAGCCTTGAATCTTTGCACTTTGAAATTTGTTAAGAAATTGGGATACTCTAAGGTAGATATACTGAGTGACATCATCACTATCAAAGCATACAATATTCTATAATACACCTCAAAAGGCACAATCTCCTTGCCTATCAAATTGGGCCCAGCAGTACAAGAAACAACATGCCATGTGGTTGATCTTGACCTCCCATACAACATCCTCCTTGGACGCCTATGGATACACTCTATGCAGGCCATCCCTTCCACCTACCATCAATGTGTCAAGTTCCCCCACAATGGAATTGAGATCACCATCCATGCTGATCCCCAGCCCTTCGCATACTTCCATGCGATGGAAGCCTCTTATCCACATTCCACTCATTGTCCCGGAATTGACATTGGCACATCCATCGCCAGTTCCTCCAAAAAATTTCCTGATCCAAGCACTATCCTTTCATCCACTCTTTCCTCCATCAAGATCGATCACCACGGTTTTGGTGAATACAACCTCACTAATGCTTTTGTTGTCGGAGCTCTACCCATAGTTCCACGTACATATGGGCACCCATCCAGTTACATAGAGCAGAAGGAACCTGAGCCAGAACAATTGGGTTCTACTACCTTTATTTCTCATAGCATTCTGAATAGCTAGGAAATGGTACTTGATATCAATAACTGGCTATAAGAAGATCCCATACCTCCTGATAGTGGCCTTCTACATCACTTCAAAGGCAAATATCTCTCTGCCCACAAACTGGTCACTGAAAAGTGGAACTATCAAGGAGGCGGACTAGGCCCTGAAGAACAAGGCATGAGAGTTCCCATTAAGGCCTCTAAACTAAGAAGACACATTGGTTTGGGCTTTGAACATAATACATCTGGCATTGGCCATAACACAATTAGGGACACTAATGAAACCAGTCTAACTTATCACATTCCCCTGGGCAACATACATGAATTCAAAGACATCCCAGAAGAGAATATAGTGAGATCTTATGATGATATTGATAATGACATCTTCCTCAGTAATTTTTTCCTTCTCCAATTATCCCTCAATTTCATAGACCTTCCCCTCATTCATCAAGAACTCATAAACTGGGACTAACCGAGCGTCATCCTAATAGACGAGTTTGAAAGCACAACCACTCTCCTAAGATTCTTGGGAGCAACAGATCAATAGATAGACTAGGGGCAGTCCTCTACACATGTATATAAATTGGACCCTCATGCATACTTTGGGGGAGAGGAGGTCTTCAACCGCAAAATTGAAAATCAAAAGAAAAAAGAACAAAATGGATCTGTTAGTGAAAATCCCTCTGGGGCACTATTTGATCAGAAAAAAAGTAAAAACAAAGGGCGTATCTCCTGGTAAAAACCTTTCTGAGGTGCCAGGAGATGGAGACTCTCCTCTCCCTATTATCCATGATCACTGATCAAAGCAGTCATTCATCATCATTGAAGAAACCAAACCTGCCAATCTGGGTACAGAAGATCAGCCTTGGCTCACTCACATTGCAGCATCATTAACAAAGGACAAAGAAATAGCCTTCACATCTCTTCTTAGAGAATATCCCAACATCTTTGCATGGTCCTACTCTCACATGCCAGGGTCGGATCTAGACCTCATGGTGCATTACATATCAGTGGATCCAAACATCAATCCAGTCAAGAAAAAACTATGCAAGATGCATCCTAAGGTCACATTATTGTTCAAATCATAATTGGAGAAAATTTTACAAGCAGAAAAACTCAGATAGTTGCATAGTCTACAAGGAAAGCTTCAATCAGTGCATCATTTCATATCACAACTTGAAGAAAAGTGCCAACCTTTCATGCATCTACTCAATAAAGACAACAGTTTCAAATGGGATCCTTTGTGTCAAAGAAGCTTTGAAAATATCAAGGAATACTTGGCCAATCCACCTATCTTAGTACCACCTACACCAGGTAGGCCTCTCATTTTGTACATTTCAGCAACAACTACAGCACTAGGGGCACTTTTGGCCCAACTCAATGACAGTGGTAAGGAAAGAGCCATCTACTACATTAGTCGCACATTGGTGGGCTATGACCTTAATTATACACCTATGTTAAAAACATACTTAGTAGTGGTTTTCGCCACTCAGAAGCTCCACCATTACATGCTTAGTCACACTGTCAAGCTTATATCAAAGGTAGATCTGCTCAAGTATATACTTTCCAAAACAACTCTCACAGGCCGAATGGCTAAATGGGTAATGCTTCTTAGCAAGTTTGACATCCAGTACATTGACAGAAAATCAATCAAAGGGAAAATTATAGCTGATTAGTTGGTAGAGGCACTGTTGGTTGATGCATATCCTTTAGTCATGTAATTTCCTGATGAATATCTATGCATGGTCGAAGAACAATCAACCTGGAAGATATTCTTTGATGGATCATATACATCTCATGGTTCTGGGGAAGGAATCCTCTTTGTCACTCCACAAGGTGACTATATTCCAAAATCATTCAAACTGGGATTTCCCTACACTAATAATATAGTGGAATATGAGGTACTAGTTGCAGGACTCAGTATGGCCATCCAGTGGAACATCACAGACATTCAGGTCTTTGGCGACTCCCAACTTATTATCAAGTAAGTACTAGACAAATTCCAAACCAAGGATGATAAGATGCTACCTTACAAAGAGATGGTAGACAAAATAAAAGAGTATTTTCTCAATTTGCAGATCACACAAGTACCATGCTTGCAAAACAAAGCTACCAATGTAATGGCTATAATCAGGTCCCTTCTGGAAATTTTGTGAGACACAACACAGTATGAATTCTTAGTCAAGCAACTTCATACGCCCGCATATGAGAGCACTGACGTCAATCGGGTCTATGTCTTGGTTGGTCCTTAGTCCCCATGGTACCACAACATCCATGCTTATCTAAAAAATGGTATCATATCCCCCACCTCACAAACACCCAACGCAAGAAGCTAATTCGTAGAGCTTCCTGCTACACTATTGTGGCTAATACCCTCTATCGTCTAGACTATCACAACGTTCTCTCCAGGTGCCTAGATAAAACTGAAGCCACCCAGGTATTGTGATAAGTGCACAATGGATTCTGTGGTGCCCACACGAGTGGCATGGTCTTATCTAAATAGCTTCTTAGGATCACGTACTACTAGCCTACCATGGAGCATGATGCCTGTGGATTTGTAAAGAAATGCTTACCTTGTTAGCAAAATGCTAATTTGATACATGCTCTAGTGCAAGAATTGCATCCCATTGCGCCATCCTAGCCATTTTCATGTTAGGGTTTTGACCTCATTCATAAGATCACCCCCTATCCTCTATGGGACATAAATACATCATTACATCCACTGAGTACTTCACAAAGTGGGTCAAAGAAATCCCACTCACCCTCACGACAGACATCCAAATATCCAATTTTATCCTCTACCATATCATTTTCCGCTTTGGCATCCCATCCACCATATTCATAGATCATGGCACACCATTTGAAAACCAACATGTAGATGATCTGTGTGAGCGCCTCCACATCCATCATCGCTATTCTAGTCCATATTTCCCCCAAGGTAACAGCTAAGCTGAGGCAACCAACAAAACCATCCTCAAAATCCTGAAGAAGGTTGTCAATGATATTGGTTGCGACTGGCATCTCCAAATTAACCCTGCCCTTTGGGCCTATCACACTTAATATCACACTCCTACAAGCACCACTCCATATTCCCTTGTCTATAGTGTTGAAGTTGTCTTACCAATCGAGGTTGAACTACCATCACTCTGGGTATCTCTGAAAGACCTAATCACTGATGAAGACTACAGAGTAGCTATACTCACACAACTTGATATACTAGATGAAAAGCATCAACAAGCCAAGATCACCCGGTTGTATATTAGAATCGACTCAAGAGAAGCTATAATAAGAAAATCCACCCACGCTAGTTCTAGGTAGGGGACTTTGTGCTCAAAGAAAATCAGAAAAGTGGTACTGATCAAGAAATGAAAGGTAAGTTCAAAGTCAGTTGGCAAGGTCCCTACATCATCACTGCATGCTTTGGATCTAGGGCATATCAATTATCTACTCCTGAAGGAGAACCCTTGAATGATCCAATCAATATCATTCATCTCAGGCATTTCTATGCCTGGCAGCTGTTCATTCTAGTCATCTACAAAAATCCATAAAAAGTATAAAAAGTCCTTAAAAAATCATTGTCTTGGTGAAAATCTAGTAAATAGACGCCTTGGTGATAGCAAAAAAAAAGCAAAAAAGCAAAAAAATTAAAAATAAAATAAATTTTCCAATGGTGAAAACTTGGCAATCAAGCACCTTAGACAAGTATGTGTGGTGAAAACATGGCAATCAAGCATCATACATAGTGGGTCATATCATTATCTATCAAAATATCATTCTCTTCCATCTCCCTCATCCCAATCCACTTTTGCCTAATCATTACCTATATTTCCTAGATGTTCCACCATCATGCACACCAGTCCGCATCGGTCCTCCTATCTTGTATCTTGAGCTTTTGTACATATTTGTCCTGTATATAGTCATCCATTTTTGTTGTATATATGTTGTCCTATCTCTATATATATCTTGTTTGTGTCAGTCCAATCTTGATTCTGGTCTCGCTTGTCCATATCTCATGTCCTTGGTCAGTCTCCTTGCATAAAGTGATCTAGTTCTATTTCTGAATCATGTGCTTTAGCAAGTTACTTTTGAAAAAATTATTCTTTGACAATTTGATCTTAGTACATCTTTTCACCAATCAGATACACACTTAACATCTCCATGGAAATGGGTCTGTGAAGGATGTATCCTTCTTCATGTTGACCTAAATCCAAATCATAATCATCTTCATTAGAGTAGGTCTGTGTAGGATGTATCCTTCCTCATGTCTGACCTATCATCATCAAAATGGGTCCTTGTAGGATGTATCCTTCCTCTTGTTGACTTGAATGTAATCATCATCCCATATCATTGATCTCTCTAGCAAAAGGCGTCTTGTTGTTGAATTTATTTTTCTTGAAATTTGATTTTGGCTCTTGATTATCATTCCTAATTTCTTTTAGTTATTCTCCTCCTCAATGTTTCCACGATTCTTTATATCATGGTATGCTGCGAATGGATGGACCTGGGATAGGGAACTTGATCTTCTTCTTTTTTTCTTGTGAGTCAGTCAGATGTGACCCTTGCATGTATGTAATATGTTTGGGTTCACATGCTGCACTTGGGAAATGTCATTTGCTTGTGGGCTTTTCTAGCATCATTTTGACCATGGTTATTCCTTGGATTCATGTGTAATGTTGGGGCAACCCCCGCGTGTTTGTTGTGTCAGTCCTCTGCAACACTGGTGATAAGGCCTTGTGTTCCTAGTAACCTTAGCATGGTCTCTAGCATTGATATATCAAAATAAGTGTTCAATCTACATGGTGGTATTCCCCCCTTGGAATACTCCTCGCTCAAGCTTCAAGAAAAAAAAACCCCCCATCCACTCCCCAGCAAAAGCAATCCTATCAACCTCAGCATCCATCTTATCTTACCAATCAACTCCTTTCATCCTAGTAATGATCCTAATCCTTCCTTCCACCATAATTCATCCCTCGTACCTGATGCAAAATTGATTCCCACATCGCCTACCGTCACCCTCTTCTTCTTCTTCTTTCCCCTTTCCTGTCGCTCTTAGCCATCTTTACGAAACGTCGTTAGGGCTTCGTTGTTTCTTCCTGCCGCCCTCTCGAGGGGGCATCGCCCTAGTCAAATTCTATTCTAATTCTATCCTAATCATCATTCTGGGGCACCTTTTTTGCCTACATCATGTCTTTGTGTCGCCTATTATTTTAAACATCTTTGAAATAGTGTTATTCTAACACTATGTCGAAGAGGGGAAAATGTAGACACCTAAATCTAATTAACGCATATAATCACATTTAGTGCCTTCTAGGACATTGTCAACTAAGTAATCATTCATTACCTAATTGATCTATGTTACCCCTAGCCTGATTAATTCATTTAATTGGCTATAGTGTGATTAATTATTAAATGGCAACCAATGGCCTAATAGTTAATTAAATCTCCTTTCCCCTATTAGATTGAATAAATGTATTTATTCATTTAGTTTAATTCATATTATCCTCTTTTCCTCCACTTGTGATTTAAATAGTTAAATCTATTCTATTTAAGCACATGGCTTCATAACCTTAACCCCTAACCTAACCAATCCCAACCACCTAACCCTGTGTTCAAACCCATCCCAACCTCTTCACACATGTTAATCCTTCCTCTATAGCTAATTAACCCTAATCATTTAATTAACCCCTCCACTCATTCTCTCTCCTCCCATCTCCATCTCCCTAATCACCTATTTTAAACCCTAACCCTAATCCTAATCTCTTCCTAAGCTTGTCACATTCCTAATCCTTGGATTAGGAATTCAACCCCTTCCCCAAAGTCAAACTTCTCAAGCTCTATCTTATCCCCTCACCCATGCCTCATTAAGACCCTCATAAATGCCTCATTAATTCTCTTATAGCCCTCATTACTCACCCTATCTCTAAGAGTCTTCTCTTATCCCTTTGTACATGGACCAAAATGGTCACATCCATCTCCCCTCACATCCTCTCTCCTTATGAAACTTGTCCCAATGAGAGGCACTTAAAGAAGCACAATCCTTGTGCTCTCTTCTAGGTGCATCTGAGCCCCTCTTCAGCTTTGCATCCTGACCTCTCATTCTGAGTCCATTTTCCTATAATTAGAACCTCATTCCTTCACAAATTGATCCATCTTTTATGCAAACTTATAATGCCAATTTGAAGAACACATCTTGAAGCTTGAAGTATATCAAATCTTGAGCACATATCCATAAGCATGGACACATCAAAAGATCAAAAGGGGGCTTGGATTCTGTTTTAGGGAGGTTTGCACTCCTTGTGCTTTATTGTTTTTAGGCTTTCTTTTCAGTCCAATCATGTCTGTAGTTTTGATTTTTAGTTATTGAATGCTTTAATTTTATTATTGTATTCATTTATTAACTAATTTTCACCTCTCACAATCTCAAAATGCTCAAAAAATTTAAAAAAATGTGTGTCAAATAGCCAGTGTGGCTCTTGTGGCTGGCCGTGAGGATGGCCCTACTCCACCTATCCCATCTCCCCAAGGAGGTATCATCCCAATGGAGGCATGTGATTCCCCTCCTCCTATAGTGTGAGTCGTTGATTGCTCACTATACTCAGTCACCCTCTGTCCCTCTGGGACAACCGCCCAGTAGTGTCCACAATAATACTCCATCTCTCGAACTGCCCTCAGCTCTCGTCTGTGTGTGGAGAATGCCTCATGCACCACCTACATAACTCCTAGACCTATGGAAGCCTACTCAGTGATATCTCACTGCCCCCTATGTATACTCATCGACCCTTTTTTTGTAAGTGTCTCACTCTACAGTCATAGTCTGTAGCTCCTGTCACAAAACATCCATCTACTCATGTAGTTGGCTCATCCCCTAAGACTCTTCTAATATTGATTTGTCTATCTCAATAATGGTGAACTCTCCACCATCTACTTGTGCCTATAAGAGACCCAAGGCTCTCTATGCACTATCTACACGGGTTATCTCCCTTGCAAGGACTCCCTGTATGCGAGTCAACTATGCCTGTACACTGCTCTCAATAGCCTGAGCAGTGGATAACATCCCTGTACCTGAATTAGCTACACTTGTACACTACCCTCAATAGCCTGAGTAGTGGCTAACGATCCCTATACCTGAGTCATCTCCACATGTACACTGCTCTTAGTAGCCTGAGTAGTGGCTAACAATCCCTGTACCCAAGTCAGCTCCACCTATACACTGCCCTCACTAGCCTAAGTAGTGGCTAACAAACCCTGAACCTGCCTCAACTCTATCTACAGGGTGTCACACTTTGTCACAATAGTATCATGTACATCCTGGGCAAAATACCTGGTAGGTGGCCCGTGTGGTACCTATCCCTTTATGGGCACCTGTGGTGCCTTTCCATGTCCCTATCCTTAGCTCTAGCCTTGTACCTATGGAGGTGGTCCGTGTGGCCCTGGTCCCTGTACCTATCCTATAGGAACCACTAGCGACACTCTGCCCATTGGTACTTGTACAAGCCCCCATTGCCTTTGTGATGTTACCCTTTGACCACCACCCCCTCTACCTCATCCATCTCCTCCCTCTCCCCCATCTCCTCTGTCATCCTCCTTATCCTGCCCTACACCATCATCTCCTCCTATTGGCTGCTCATCCTCATATACAATACCTCGAATGGTCAATCTTATAGGCCTATGGATGACCCACCACTGATAATATGATGGTGTAACCCCCGCATCCCTAACTGAATCTTGTGCATAGTGTCATGTCACTGCTATCATACCCAACCATGATGACCGAGCTCCCCTTAGATCTACCCCCATACCCCGTATGCTCCCCACCTCCCATGTCACTAATGGGTGTGGAAACCCATCCAACATGACATCCTTCACCTATCCAAACTATCACCATAACTGCGATGACATGTACCGAGAAATCATATGTGTTGTCCTCCTTATCAGCCATCAATCAGTCTACACAAATATCATAAAATAAATGTCTAACAACCCATCCTATGTGTACACATGTTGCCTCAGGTTCATATGACCACATGCCTCACATCCTACATATGGAGCCCACTCTATCCTCTACATCTCATCTAAGTTCCTCCGCCAGTAACCGATGGAGTATGTCGACTCATAGCTGATGGGTGGATGATACCTACATGCATACAAATGATAAGTTGATCTAGTCTTATATCACCTAATGGGGTGCACCACAATGATGTGCTACCATTCCCATAGCAACAGTAAAGTCACCCCAGCCCCCAGTGTCCTACCCTTCCGGTAGGCGCACATGTGTAAATCATAGTAGAGCTAACCGAGGATGGTATACTCCAGCAATAATTATCTCCCTCGTCCTCCAACATGACACTAAGAACTCGCACCCATCCAACTGGGAACCTATGTCCCCCTACTAATCCTACCATATATAGAGCTACTTGGTGCAGCCATGGTCATGCACCCATCACTATGCTCCAAGACATCCACTGTCTCAAGGTCAGAATTTGGGCATATGGCCACCCAAATGTTGTATCTAAATAGGGCTCTGAACCCTCATGCATGTACTCTAGTATCAACCCCCGGATCGACACACAATATATATGTCAAACATCATACAATGTGATGGTAGCTTCCCCTATCAGGAAGTTAAAACTTGAGGTCAGACTGTGCCACCTCTCAATCAAAGTTGTCTTCAATGCATTATGTGCTCTCAATCGTGGCCACAAGTGTACATGCTCTAGGCCGCAAAAGGCGACCTGTCCCCACTCCTCCGTCAGCCATTCAGATAGTGCCATTGTATCCAGCCAAGACTCTTGAGATCAAAAGGGCACTTTATCCTCCTGCACACACAAAGTCAATCCTATCAGACCTTTTCCTAGTTTGAACTATCATATCTTCATTCCCCCTATCTCTTATTCCTCCAAATCTGCCTTTTTTGGGTCAATCGGGATAGACATTGATCAACCCACGCAGACATCGATCGAAGTATATGCCGATCTACAGAGACAATGGTTTAGGTTGTCGTCTCTCCACCTATGCAGACGATCAATCTAGTCCATCATCTCCGCTCCCTTCTGCCACCTTTGCAGATGTCGATCCTCAATTTTGCATCTTCATAGATGATTATCGGTCGATCATCGTATGCGCCCTGACAGCCCTTTCTCTCAGTTTTGGGGCATTAACTGATACCTAAATACAAAAATTATAACTTTAAAAGGTAGGACACGTTGGACTCATCGGTGGTCCTGCATCCGTCGGTCGCTGGTAGGTCCAGATGCACTCTCCAAGCTGGGCACAATCTCGCGGGTCAACCATCACTCTCTCTTCTTCTCTTCCTTTCTGCTCTCCGTGAATAAAAATGACTTCTAGGGCCTCGATGGCCTATTTATAGGCCCTTTGGGACCCGTTTTCCATCCTGGTCCCCTTTTTTTTTTGTCTCGGTCCCCATTTTTCATCCTAATTCTTCCCAATAGGCCAAGCAATTAGTCTTTCTCTTCTTTTTCCACCTTTTCGAGAAAATTGTTACAAAAATTTATTTTTTATATTATTTTCTCGAGGGGGCTGGTTCCTTCACCATCATTGTCCTAGGTCCTATTCTTTCTAGGGCATCTTATTTTATTTTCTTTGACCTGACGTTATTTTCAACGTCGCTTCAAAGAGGGGCAAAATGTAGACATCTAAAATTGTCCCTGCACATTTATATTAATTTAATTAATATTCCCTTAGAATTTATAATTAATTCCAGTTAATTAATTATTTTTTTTATATTCATCTATTGATTTAATTATATTAATTCACTATCTTATGGTATTTAAATATAATTTAAATACCCTTCCCTTAATATATCAAATTTACATTTAATATATATTTCCTCACAAAACTCTTTTTAATAAATTCATATTTATTAAAAATCCCCCACCCTCTTAATTCTTCTAAACTATGATTAATTCAAATCTAATTTGAGCAATTAATCTAAGCCTAGCCTAAAGACCTATTAATCCAATTTAGAAGCCTACTCTACTCCTACTCTACACCCATCACCTCACACCTTAAGCCTACTTTCCCACTAAAGCACACACTAATCCCACTTAATTAGGCTAAAAATGTGATTCTTGCTCCTTTTAGTGCTAATGAGTTTCTCACACATGTGTGAAAAACTCCTCCCAAGGAAGCCACCTAGCTTCATTAAATGATTTTACAACCTTGTTCCCCACTCTTTTCTCCAAGGTTGCTCACACATGTGTGAGCAACCTTGAGCCTCTCAAAACTTAAAGGCTTGGATTGAATTTTTGCATGGCTTGTCCTCTTGCCCTTTTATCCTCCATGTGGTATCTATGTGGATGCCATGTGTGCTCCACCTCACCCAAGCCCTTGCCTTCTCTCCAAAAATCTATAAATAGGACCCTTGCCAAGAGAAAATCATCCATTGTCTTTATGCATTGTTATCTTGCTAACATAGCTTTAGAATTTGAATTGTTCTTCATGTTTTTAGGCCATTATTAATATTAAGAACTTAGAAATCACATGTTAGGAATTGAATGAATCTTAATCTTGTCTTTTTCTTGCATTCAATCTTAGCTTATCATTTTCTTATTGCATCATTTGTGGAAGTTTGGGGAAAAGTTCTTCATACTTTGTCCTTGAGTTCTTCACATTCATCTCAATTAGCTTGCATTTTAGATAAAATCATCCATCATTAAGTGGAAATAAATATTTTGTGTTGGGAGAGCACACCCACATTCTATTTCAAGAGGAAATCTAATAAGTCTTAATACGGTGCAACTTATTAATAGCTCAATCTGATGTTATGTTGATTTCTTTGTTAGTTCTTGCTCATTTCATATTTTGAATCTTTATATGTGCTAACCCATGAACATTTTCATGTTTGAGCTTGCTCCCAATAGGTGAATATTTCCTCATACACAATAATAAATTTTTTATGTTGTATGTAAAAAAATCCCATTTTTGACAATTTTATTTTTAAAAAAACTTGCACAAATTTTTTTTTTAAACTTTTAGTTATGTTTTTTTACTAAAGTTTTTCAAAAAAAAACTTTAATACTTCTTGGAAAGGATGCCTACATGTGAAGGTACACCTACATGTGCAGGCAGTGATGTCAACAGCAACAGGTCAGATCGTGGTTAAATTTGACGGCCACAAAACTGTCATACAACTTGCCCTTTTTCATAATGAGCACCCTATTGTTTTTTTGTGATATCTTGAGCATACGATATCGGTTTTTGACCTATCATATATAATCAAAAAGATATTTCTGAGGTCTATCCAAATCAAGTGGTTAGATTTTGTGATTTTGTCATTTTGTATGTGTTTTTTTGAGTCAAAGTTAGATTTCCTTTTTGCACTCTGGGAGTCATATCTTGCTCATCTAGACTCTGTTTTCTGACTTCCGCATATCGTTAGAAAGTTGGTTATGTGCTCTTTCTTTTGGTATGGGTCTTATTTCTAGAATCTGCTCTAGATACATTTATTTGGGTTTTTTCCTTTTTGCAATCTAGTGAATATCTTGGATGTTTCAGGGCCTGTGATCATTTTCCTTGCATGGGATGACTCTTTTTAGCTATTACTTATGTTCTTACAATTTTTTGTCATTCCTAAGCATTATAGACATCTATTTTTGTAACATTTCTTTTTTGCAAATGCACTGAGATAAAGTGTCATCTGTTGCATACTTGGGATCTTGCACATTTTGGGCCAATTTGTACTCGTACTACATTATAAAGCATCATGGGGGGTTTGATCTACCTTTTTTAAGTGAGTATTCCTTCCATGACATTAGCCTCATGATTTGTGTCAAGAGAGTGATCATTTCACGACACCATCCTTTATATGTGTTTGTACTTTCTTTAACACTTTCTATGTTCCTGGTTCTTCGTCATGTAGTTGTTCTTAGCAGTCTCTTTCGGTGTACCTATCATGTCTCTCCCTGCTCAACATTATGGGGGTTATCTCCTATTGGTTATAATGCTTCTTCAGTTCAATAGAGTGAGATGTGTATTCAGTATTTGTTCCTATGTACTAGGTGGATGTAGTGGCTGGGCACCTATGCATTTCAGTGAGATGGATTATTTATCGTATGGACACTCTTTCATTCCTATTTAAGAGGCATCATTTCATCTTTTGATCAACTCTTCAGACTTTGGTGTTTCTTTAACATTTGTATCTTCAATTTTTTATGTTTTCCTTTGTTTGTCATCATGATTCGAGTAGTGACATTTGAGGGCACTCATGCATATTACAATCATCTCTACTTGATCATGTTCTATTACAGTGGAGGTTCATGCAGTTATTCTTCAACAATATTTGCAGCTTCATGCTTCATAGGTGTTCTTCATGTTCCTCATTTGTTCTTATTTTTGGGGGCATTCTCTAATTTGGAGGCTTTTTCAGTCCTTCACTAGTATTCATCTATTTTTGGAGGGGTTTTCTCACTGGGTTTTCTCCTTTTCTCCTCTTTATAGAGGATTTTTGTACTTGGGTACCTGATCAAGCCATGTTGTCGGGACCCATTTCCTGCTTTTAGTAGTTGTTTCTAGGTTTTAGCTACTCCCTAATTTTATCTTAAGGGGGGTGTTAGAGTAATAAGTTATTTCACTTACTAATTAAATCATTTTGATTTAATTATTAAGTCACTTATTATCTCTATTTTACTTAAGCTAAACTTTAGGCATATAATAATTAATTTTTTATTAATTATTATCATGCAACCTAGGTTTCTCCCTTTTAAGGTTTTGATCACCTTTATAAGGTTTGATCTCATTGTATTTTATTATTCCCTCTCTGAATGAATATTTCATCTTTCAGGTCATTCTTTGTGTGTCTCCATTCTTTATTTTTATGATAGGTTTTTGCTACAGTGGATCTTGGTGATAGAGTTCTATGAATTCTAACTTGGTATCAGAGCCTTGCTATTGTAACTCATTCTTGAGTTTTTGAAGAATTTTTGAAGCTCTAAGGGTTTCAAGTTTACAAAGGTTTCCTTGTGTGGATATGGAGGGGAGCTTTTTTCTGGCCACTTTGGGCTCAAACAAACTTCACAGTTGTGCTCAAAAGGCCCCAAAACCCCTATTTCCCTATTAAATTTATCCATTTTTGACAAGTTGATCTCTGGGCATATTTTTCTCTCTAGTTGTACGGCTCTGGCACACGAATCAAGAAAAACAATTTGCACACAAACCAACCTCACTGTTGCATCTATAAGAACCAAAAACCCCTATTTTCATATAGGGCATGTTCAATTTGGACATAGTTGAAATTTGAGGCAAAAAAATTTGCCTGTATGACTTTTTCTGGGAATGCTTGCCGAGGCAATTTTTCTAAAAAAATAATAATAATTTTTTTTACGCTATATGTACCAAAAAAGTCTATTTTTGGCAAAAAAAAAATTAAAACTTGCACAAATTTTTTTTTTTAAAACTTTGAGTTATGTTTTTTACTAAAGTTTTTAAAAAAAAAACATAATACTTCTTGGAAAAATGCCCGCATGTGTAGGTACGCTTGGTACGTCTACATGTGCAGGCAATGATGTCAACAACCAAATTTCAGATCGTGATTAAATTTGACGGCTACGAAACCATCATACAACTTATCATTTTTTCATTATGAGCAGCCAATTGTTTTTTTGCGATATCTTGACCATACAGTATCAATTTTTGACTTATCATATATCGTCGAAAATCTCTTTCCGAGATCTATCCAAATATGGAGGTTATATTTTGTGATTTTTCCATTTGCATGTATTTTTTAAGTCAAATTCAGGGTTCCTTTTTGCACTCCAGGAGCCATATCTTGCTCATCTGGGTTCTATTTTTTGACTTCCGCATATCGTTGGAAAGTTGGTTCTATGTTTTTTTCTTTTGGTATGGGTCTCATCACCATAATTTTCTCTAGGTACATTTTCTTCATATTTTTCATTTTTTGCAATCTAGTGAATATCTTGGATGTTTCAAGTCCTACGATTCTTTTCCTTGCATGGGATGACTCATTTTTAGCTGTTACTTATGTTCTTACATATTTTTGACATTCCTGAGCATTATAGACATTTATTTATATAGCATTTTATTTTTTGTAAATGCATTGAGATAAAGTGTAATCTGTTGCATACTTGGGATCTTGCACATTTTGCGCATGGTTGTACTTGCACTACATTATAAAGGGTCATGGGAGGTTTGATCTACTTTTGTCAAGTGAGTATTTCTTCCATGACATTAGCATCATGATGTGTGTCAAGAGAGTATTCCTTCCATGACACTATCATTTATATGTGTTTGTACTTTCTTCAACACTTTCTATGTTCATGGTTCTTTGTCATGCAGTTGTTTTTGGCAATCTCTTTCAGTGTACCTGTCATGCATCTCCCTGCTCAACATTATGGGGGATATCTCATGTTGGTTCTAATGCTTCCTTGGTTTGATGGAGTGAGCTATGTATGCAATATTTGTTCCTATGTACTAGGTGGATGCAGTGGCTGGGTATCTATGCATTTCAGTGAAATGGATCATTTACCATATGGACACTCTTTCATTCCTATTTTGGAGGTATCATTCCATCTTTTGATCATCTCTTCAGACTTTGGTATTTTTTTTGTCATTTGTATCTTCGAGTTCTAATGTTTGCCTTCTTTTGTCATCCTAATTCGAGTAGTGACATTTGAGGGCACTCATGTAGATTACAATCTTCTCTACTTGGTCATGTTCTATTATAGTGGAGGTTCCAACAGCTATTCTTCGACAGTGTTTTGATCACCTTTATAAGGTTTGATCTCATTGTATTTTATTATTCCCTCTCTGAATGAATATTTCATCTTTCTTATCATTTTTTTTGTGTCTCTATTCTTTGCTTTAGTGACAGTTTTTTGCTACAGTGGATCTTGGTGATAGAATTCTATGAATTCTAACACAAAAATGAGGCACTTTTCTCATCACTAGGAGTGATAGATAACTGTTGTGAAAACATTGCTGAAAATTATGATTAACATCGATAAGCTCATACATGTCATTAGAATAACTAGCATGAATATCATAGTTAGTTGCATGGGGAACATCAAAATCATAATCATCAAGAGTATCTTCTTTATCCCAATTAAGTGTAATACAATCCAAGATATGAATAGAATTGTCATGTTTGTTGAATTTGATATTTTTCAAGTTAAGTTCCTCGTTGGGTTCAAGCATAGGTTTATCAAAGGGAATCAAATCATCAGTAGGTTTTTTAGGTGAAACAATGTTTTGGGAAGCACGTTGGCGGGCTCTGGCATGATTTTTACGACCGCGATCTTGAGCATGACAGTTATGTTTAGTTTTGTTGGAAATTGGTTTAGGTTTAGGATCAATCAACATTGGTTCATTTTCTTCTTTAGGGGGAAGAATGAAAGGAATGACACTAGGTTGAGAGACAACATCGACAGAACATTTATAAGATATGGGAGGTGGAACAGAAGAATATATAGGAGGTGTAGGAAAAAGTCCATGTCTAGGGCAAGGAGATGGAATATCCTTGGATTTACTAAGTCTCCAAATCTTTTGGATCATGTAGGATTGGTTTGATTGGAAGAGGTTATCAACATGGGTTTGGGTTAGTTGAGACATGAAAGGCCAAAATAAATCAAGGTCAATAGATTATCGAGGCATTAAAGGTTGATAAAGGCTATGGTTAATAGTAATGATTTCTTTATTATGAGGGAATTTCAAACATTTATGAATAGGAGAGGCCACGGATTTCTTGGAGGTAAGTCAAGGAAGACCAATATTGACTTGAAATTGATCAAAAGTTGGGATCATAATGGAGGTAACATCTAAATTTTTACCACCAACTTGAATAATAAATGAAATAGAACCATGTGAAGGATAAAGGAAATCATTGCAAGTTTGGATCATAACGTCAAATTAATCATATAAATTATGTTGCAATTGTCTACTAAAGAGATTTAATTCAGTTACCACATTCACCATGCAAGTAGGGTCGCTAAGGAAACCACAGGAATGAAGGCCATTAACCTTTGCAACAATATAAAGAGAACCATTAGGTGCTTTAATTGTCTCAGTAAGATCAAAGGTAATGCAAAGCTCGGGTTCTAGTTTAGGTTTAGGTTATTCTTTATCAATGATGTTGACAACATGATTGACTTCATGAACTTTATCATCATAGTCAATAAACTGAGTGGAAGAGGAAGACAAAGGATGGGTAGACTCAATGGTATTGTTTGATTGAGAAGGCAAATGATTGGTATAGATTTACAAGTTTTGATTAGGAGATGATACGTATTTTTTTCCTTGATCATTAATACCCTCAACAAATATGTATCATCCTAAAATGTTAGAACACATAATTGGATGCCTTTAGGACCTATTAGACCCCATTTTGGTGATTTTGAGGTCCAAATATATGTTATGATTGATCACAAAAGGTTGCATTTTCTCCCCTGCTCCATTTCAATTTCCTTGACATCCCCATGAAATTTGACTCCATTTTTCCTGGGACAAGTTGACTGGCTGACTTGTCTTTGGGCTTTTTGGTTCAAATTTTGCTTGGAGCCTGATGCGGGGTTCTTCTTCCTAGGTTTTCAATTATAGTCAGCCTGGATTAAATTTGAATCCCAAATTCAATGATTTACGATAAAAGGGCCTCATATCTCCTTATTTGACATCCAAAAATCACATGCAAGCTATCATAATGAAGTCCGAGCAACCAAGCATTCAAGTTGAGAAATTGAGTATTTGGATTCAAGATTTGAAGGCAAGCATCCAATTCAAGATCTCCAAGTCTCCATTCTTCCTAGATCCATTAAAGCAAAGTATATCTTATATAATTGATGCAATTTTCTCTCCCATGATGGCCAAGTAGAGGAATTATCAATCAAGCAAGGAGATCCATTCATTCATCCTCTTCTTTCTCTTCTTCTTTACATGTGGTTACCAAGCATATCTACATTCAAGATCTAGGAGTGGAAATCATAGATCCATGCATTTGTGAAGGAATATGTGATTATGAATCTCATTAAAAGGTTAACTCTTTGGATTCCAAGCAAATTTCAAGCATCTTCATAGATTTTAGTGATTAGTACATCCGTTCATGAGGGTTTCATACAAGATAAATCAACAATTTGCCTTTTACATCACTTTTCGTTGTGAAATTACAATTAGATTTCAAGGTTGACTCCTAAACAAGAGTTTAGCCAAGGCAAACCCATTTATATAACCTTTTTCTCCATATTTTTATGTGCAGGAATAGGTTTTGGAGCTACAATTCTGGATCTAGGCAGTGCAGGTATAGTTGCAGAACCAAGAACAGTTTCATCAAATTTTTCCAAGAACAAGTTGACTAGTCGACTTGTTCCCCAAAATTTGAATGGTTCCCAAAAATTTGACTTGTACCTATTGTGTTTCAATGAAAATTTCATGATAGAAAAATTCATATCCCTATTTTCCAGATCTGTAGTTACAGCAGGATCTGAGGTTTCGACTATAGTCAAATTTGGATTCAAAGTTTAGTTTTCCTCACATCATTTCAAAGTGCACTTATTCTTCCATATTTTTCCTTGCACTTACTTTATCAGATTATATTTGTTCTTTGTAATTAATCATATTACATCCATCCCCCTTTTAGGAGTATGGAATCCCCCTTGACATAGATCTTGCATTAGCAACCTTTCTCCTTTTGGTTGTGCTAACCTTTCTCCTTTTGGTTGTGCTAACTAAGGGTGGACTTGACATTCTAATGTATGATAAGATATTTGTGAGTGATTTGCATCTTAGCATTTCTCACCATTTTCTTTATACATTTTGGTAAACATGATGCATGATATTTCCATCCTGATTTTGGTGTTAGTTTCCCTTTCTATGCATTTAGACATCTAGATCTATTTTGTATGCATTTACATCATATTTCTATAATCTATGCATTTGGATATCTAGGCTCACCTCCATTATACATTTTGGTGAAACCGACTCTCTTACACACTTTTAATTGGGTAGTTATATTATTTTTTCCATGATCTATATTGTATGCATCTATATCTATAGGTTTATTTATTTATAAATCTTATTTAGTGTCTATATCTACTTGTGTACACTTTATATTACATCTTTGAATTTGATAGTTAGAGGTGTCTTTCATAAAATATCTTCTTTTCTTGGATTGAATACCTCTTTCAATTCTTACAATTGCATTAGATTTATATTTTTATTTCATTCCCTTGTGCATGAGTTTTATAATTTTGAGTTCTACTTATAGCATTCCGGTTAGGAGAAGTCGTAGACATATGGGTTCCTTTGATCCCGAGGCTTCTCTCTTTCTTAGGAATCTTGATGAGATCAACATGCATCCTAGTGACATCAATCCTATCATAGATAAAAACTCTTCCCATTATTCTCATGGTGAATATGAGTCTTTAAGATCACCTTGCATGCAAGCCCAAAATCTTTCCAATAACTTTGATAAATTTGAACAATGGTTAGAACAAGAAAACCCAAATCCTGAAGTAATTTTCCATTGTAGAAGGTTTAAGGAAGCTCATTCATAATGATGAACATGGTGTTAACATCTTGTGTAGTATCTCTCGTATCATTAATAACAATGTTAAACCTCTTAGATATTGTGCTTAAGATTTAGGCTTCATTCCACCTACTACTAGTGTTGAGACCTTTATGACTATTTCCACTTCAATTCCCAGTGTTTCCATTTATGCTCCACCTATCACAACAACTTCCACTCAAAACCTAAACCCTACACATGTTATAATTCCTAATGTTATTGATCCTTTTATTCCTTCAAGTCTATCATGTGAATCCTTACCTTCATCCATTCCCACTTACCATAGTGTGCCCTTTTCATATTCAACTATTCCTTCCATCTATCACAATGCTCTGGAAAAATTTCAAACATGCCTCCTTCTACCATTCTTTCCAATGATCCTACCATTAATAGCTTGGCTCAAACTATGCCTTCTTTACAATAACAAATTGCTTCAATGACTCAATCCAAGTTCAACATCCCTACTTGTGATATTGCTAGTCCTCTGTCTTTCGATGTCATTTGTGTCATTATCATGCAATACATGGAGATTCCTCATCTTGAGACTTATAATGGAAAGGGTGATCCTTTGACACATGTAAAAACCTTCCAAACCTTGTGTAGTGATTTCTCTCGTGACCATAGGTTCATGGAAAATTTATTTACTAGAACCTTTCAAGACAAAGCTTTGCAATGGTATTGTTCTTTGCCTCCTTGTTCTATTGATTCTTTTCAAAACATTTCTAATGCTTTCATTGAACAATTTCAAAACAAAATTGGTCCTAAGATTTCTTTGACTGATTTAATGTATTGTAAACAAGGTGTTAAAGAAAAAGTGACTAATTTTATTGGTCAATATAAGTATTTACATGCCTAGATTTCTTATCATGTGCTTGATATTGATGTGCAAATTATTTTAATTGGTAATTTACAAAAAGACATTACAGATTAGATTCTACTTTCTGAATTCTCTTATTTTAATCAATTATGTGTAGTACTTCATAATTATTAATTGCAAGTGAGTCATTTTGAGAGCACCACTCCAATGGCCCCAGTTGATAAGAGTGATGTCGCATCCAACAATTTTAACAAGTTTTATAAACCAAAGAACTTCATTAAGATCAACAACTCATCCAATAATGTTGATGAACAGGTGGTAGCAACATCCAAAGGTGTGACTCCTTTGTCATCTATCTTTAGACCTACTTGTAATTTTACTCAACTTTCTAAATATTTGCATAATGTGGTGTTAAAGTTAATTAATGTTAATGTGTTAACACTTCCTCCTATTAAACCAATTGACACATCCAAACCTTTACCCCAAAAAAATTATTACAAAGCTTTATACCAATACCATCATCAACCTGGTCACGATACTAAAAGATATTTCTGATTGAAATCTATTATCCAAGACCTCATTGATTCTAATGCTATATTTGTTGAGGATTTTAATGATCAAGGAAACAAATCTGTAGCACCTCCCAACCAAAACTTGCAAGTCTATATCAATCCTTTACCTTTTCATTCAACCAATACCATTGAGTTTACCCAACCCTCATCTTCCTCTTCCACTTTTTTTATTAACTATGATGATAAAGTTCATGAAGCCAATCATGTTGTCAACCTCATTGATAAAATTGAACCTAAACCTAAACCTGAACCTAAGCATTGCATTACCTTTTACCCTACTAAGACAATTAAAGAACTTGATGGTCCTCTCTATATTGTCGTAAAGTTTAATTACCTTCATTCTCGCGGTGTCCTCATTGACCCTACTTGCATGGTCAATGTGATAATTAAAGAGCATCTTTTTAGCAGGTGATTGCAACATGGTTTTTATGATAAATCTAATGTCATGATTCAAACTTTCAATGGTTTTCTTTATCCTTCCCACGGTTCTATCTGTTAGAATTCATAGAATTCAACAACGAAGATCCGCTACGTGCAAAAAAACCTGTCACAAAAGAGAAGCATGGAGATTAAAATGTTCTAAAAGACAAAGTGTTCATTCAGAGAGGGAATAATGAAATAAAAAGAGATCAATCCTTATAAAGGAGATCGAACACCAAGAAGGTGGAGAAACCTAGGTTGCATGAATAATTAATAGAGAATTAATTATTGCATGCCTAAAGTTTAGCTTAAGTGAACAGGAGATAAAAAGGTGACTTAAACAATTAAATCAATAATGATTTAATTAATAAGTGAACATAGAAATACCTTTTTACTCTAACACCCCCCCTTAAGATAAACTTAGGGAGAAGCTATAACCTAGAAGAAAAAACTAAAAGCAGTCAATTTTGGGTCCCGGCAACAAGGCCTGATTAGGTACCCAATCACAACCAAATCTCTGTAAAGTGGAGAAATAGAGAAAACCACATGGGAAAAAACTCTACTCCAAAAAGAGATGGAAAAAATCATGCTGA
>MU226106.1:2505243-2529740 GCA_018584345.1 Thuja plicata
GGCTGGAGGTTTTCTCGACCCCGCTCTTTCCTACCAGCGCCTGCACTGAGCGGGGTTTTATGTATCTTTAAATTTAAAAATAATAAAATTTCTATGGCTTAGGCCTTTTACCGACCAAAAAAAAAAATTTATTAATCATATGTAATTTAATATTCAATATTTAGTTATTATATTATTCTTAATTAATAATTGATTAATGAAACATTATAAGATTGATTAAATTATAATTAATGGGAAGAGGCATGTCCTTTCTTATAAATAATATTGAATAGACACATCCCATGAAGGGACATGTCTCTCCTAGCCTCATTCCCAATATAAATTAAAGAGAGATTATTGCATTTGGAAAACACATACAACATAGAGTGCTATTACATTTTCAACTATCCTAAAACTTAACATGGTATCAGAGCTAGACTGCAAATGTAAGAGAGTAGTTTGTTGATGGTGAATGTGTGTCTGTCTTAGAAAATACAGTCTTAGTAAAAGGACCATATCTCACAAATCCACCATTGGATTTTGCTAAATTTTGGATATGTTGGTGAAAAGATAATTTCAGAGAATCTCACTGAATCAATTAGAGTGAAAGTTTGGGATTAAAAAGTTATGATGGAATGTGTACGGGTCTATGTGAAATTCTTGAAAGTGACTCTCATTAAAGAGATGTATTAATTTTCTATGATCGTGGTCAAGCATTAACAAAGAATTATGCATTCAAGGAAGGGTGTCTCTTTCTAGAAAGAAAGCATAAATTATAGAGTGCCACTTTGCTTGGAGAAATCAAGTCATTTCATAAGAAGACATGAGAATTGTTCAACAATATAAGAGTGGGAATTGTACATTGTGGGAGGAGAATAATAACCAATGTTACATTTCCATTTGAACCATCCTTAGTGGGGAGATAATTCAAAGGGGAGATGTCTCTCAGATAATTTGAGAAGGTGTTTTATGATTTGATGTACATGGACCTTCGTTGAAGCAAATTGTGTCAAGGATGTTGATGTGCAGATAAGTATTTATTATCCTTGAGTATTACATTTATCTGCTCATTATAGTCTCTCTCTTATTTGTATTTCTATATGTATTATTAGAGCTATTTGCCTTGATCTTTTCTGGAGATGCTCTTGCAGGAAAAAGAAGATTGATATTAGATTTAGAGGGAGTCTGACTCTTTAGAGGTTAATTTGGATGAGGAGCTAAGGAGATTGATATCAGACTTAGAGGGAGTCTAAAAGTTCATCTTAAGAAATCTTGCTTGATCAACATATTGATATATGCTCAATGAGTTCTTCTCTATGAGAGAAATTCGAGGTGAAATCCCTTGTTTTCACCCTTTGCACTGAGGCATGATGGATGTCATGTGTGTGAATCCATATTTTTAATGGGCCTACCCCCTGTGTACATCATTAGGAAGTGACAACTTCTAAATGATTATCACTTGTATTTGTTAGAGTTATTGAAAGGTGACGATCTTACAATAACTTGATCTTCTATTGTGATAGACATCTTATGATGGCTGAAATAGATCATGAGAGATGATATCTTTTATGGTGGATTAAGTTCCTTAAACAAGCCATGACCTTCTATTATGATAGACATCTTATGATGGCTAAAACAGATTATGATAGATGATATCTTGCATGGTGGATTAAGTTGCTTAAATAGACCATGGCATTCTATTGTGATAGGCATCTTATGATAGATGAAATAGATCATGATAGATGATATCTTGCATGGTGGATTGAGTTCCTTAAACATGCCATGATCTTCTATTGTGATAGACATCTTGTGATGGCTGAAATAGATCATGACAGATGATAAATATTCCTATGGTAAGTATTATTGAGGGTACATGTGCACATTACCTATAGGAAATTTTTGAGTTATGGTGAATATCATGAGACTTGATATTCTTGGTCAGACCATATCTCTGATATCATATTGAGGTGATATCTAAAATATTTTTTGAGTTATGGTGAATATCATGAGACTTGATATTCTTGGCCAGACCATATCTCTGATATCATATTGAGGTGATATCTAAAATATTTTTTGAGTAATGGTGAATATCATGAGACTTGATATTCTTGGTCAGGCTATATCTCTGATATCATATTGAGGTGATATCTAAAATGCTTTTTGAGTTATGGTGAATATCATGGGACTTGATATTCTTGGTCAGGGCATATCTCTAATATCATAGTGAGGTGATGTCTAAAATACTTTTTGATTTATGGTGAATATCACGAGACTTTCAATATTCTTGGTCAGACCATATCTCTGATATCATATTGAGGTGATATCTAAAATACATTTTGAGTTATGGTGAATATCATGAGACTTTATATTCTTGGTCAAACCATATCTCTGATAACATATTAAGGTGATATCTAAAATAATTTTTGAGTTATGGTGAATGTCATGAGTCTTGATATTCTTGGTCAGACCATATCTCTTAATATCACGATGAAGCACGATATCTTCTCTCTTAAAAGTAATGGATCTTTTATGAATTACATTTTGATGAATTTTATCTTCCCTAGCTAAGAGGGAGTGTTGATGTGTTGTGTAGCTATGGTGAGGGTCATAAGTGTTGACACAAGAGGCCACTACACATTCTATTTGATCATCCTCCCTAGCTAAGAGGGAGTGTTAATGTTTGTAGCTTCAGTCATGTGATCATTAGAATACATATAATATATATTGATTAATAATAATATAATATATATATTGTATTATTATTAATCATATAAAATTTAATATTCAATATTAAATTATTAAATTATTCTTAATTAATAATTGATTGATGAAACATTATAAGATTGATTAAATTATAATTAATGGGAAGAGGCATGTCCTTTCTTATAAATAATAATGAATAGACATGTCCCATGAAGGGACATCTCTCTCCTAGCCTCATTCACAATATAAATGAAAGAGAGATTGTTGCATTTGGAAAACACATACAAGATAGAGTGCTATTACATTTGCAGCTATCCTAAAAATTAACATTATCAATTGGTTTGATAGGAGGAAGTGTTAACACATTAGCATTAATCAACTACAACATCATATTACGCAAAGATTCAAAAAGTTGAGTAAAATTACGAGCATGTCTAAAGATAGATGACAAAGGAGCCACACCTTTGGATGTTGTTGCCCCTTGCTCATCAACATTGTTGGATGAGTTATTGATCTTAATGAAGTTCTTTGGTTTCTGAAACTTGTTGAAATTGTTGGATGAAACATCACTCTTAGCAACTAGAGCCATTTGAGTAATGCTATCAAATTGACTCACTTACAATTGATAATTATGAAGCACTGCGCATAATTGATTAAAAGAAGAGAATTCAGAAAGTAGAATCCTGCATCTAATGTCTTTTTGTAAATTAGCAATGAAAATTTGATGAACATCAATATCAGGCACAGTACAAGAAATCTAAGCATGCAAATGCTTAAATCTGCCAATGAAATCAATCACTTTTCCTTTAACATCTTATTTACAATATATTAAATTAGTCAAATAAATTGTAGGACCAATATTGTTTTGAAATTGTTAAATGAAAGCATTAGCCATCTTTTTGAAAGAATCAATAAAATAAGGAGGCAAAGAACAATACCATTGCAAGGCTTTGTCTCGAAAGGTTATAGTAAACAACTTTGCCATGAAATTATCACCATGAGAGAAATCACTACACAAGGTTTAAAATATTTTGACATGAGTCAAAGGATCACCCTTACCATTATAGGTCCCAAGATGAGGAATATACATATATTGTGGGATAATGAAATGAATGATATCCAAAGACAAAGGACTGGCAATGTCATAAGTAGGGATGTTGAACTTGGATTGAGTCATTTGAAGCAATTTGTTGTTGCAAGAAAGAAACAGTTTGGTCCATGCTATTAATGATAGGATCATTATAAAGAATGGTAGGAGGAGATATGTTGGAAATGTTTGTGTTGGAGATTGCTGGGTTGTTTTTCAGATTGTGCATATATGTGCTGGCATTAATGTTTTGTCATTGATTTCAACGTATTCCTAATGTTGGAGATAGTGTTCTTGGTATGTTTAGTCAGATGATTTGATTGATGTGGTTACTATATTGAATATTTAATATTGTGATCGTTCAGTTGTGTTAAGGGACGTTTATACTTGATTTTGTTCAAGTGGCAAAGGTTCATATGATGATTTGAGAGAGTTATGATGGATTTATTAAAGAATATTATTTTGGTTGTTCAAACTGTGATAGTATTTTAGTATATGGATTGGTGTGGATCGGTTATGCAATATTCCTTGCTGCTAACCTAGTGGTGAGTTCAGGACATGGATGCGTGTCTTCATCTCGAGTGGTTTATGATTTGGATGTTGGCAAGATATTTTTCTTTTATGGTAGTAGTTGTTGATTAGCGTTCTTGATGAATAATGCATAAATGATTTTTATTTATGAGACATAATTATTCCTATTAATGTTGTGGTATTTCATGTTGCTTGTTGATGTTTCTAGATCGTGTTCTATTCATGTTGTTGGATCAAATTGGATATTGTGATCAGGTTTGAATATTTTTAATGTAGGATGTTGATGTTCTTATGTGCTCTTGGCCAACTTGGTGATGTAGCATATTGCAAAGCATTATGGCGTGATCTACGAATCTGGAGTCTATTCAAGGATATTGTTATGGATCGTTACTATGTATTAGACAATATTCAATGGATTACATTGAGTATTGAGATGTATTGAATTAATGTTTTGTAATTAGGTCCCCAACCAACCTATCTAGAATAAATTGTTGTAATGTGTATAAATATGAAATTATTATAATTGTGAAAGCATAAGAGGATGAGTGAGAGTGTATGAGATGTTGAAGAGAAGAGGTATGAGTAGAATCTTCAATTAAGGCAAATATTTGATGTACTTCATTGGAACTTTTTTAGCATATCAAAGACGTTGTTTGTCAGTTTGTGAGTTTGGACAATATGTCCTATATAATTTGTGATCAGATATTATTGTAAGGCAATGAGCCTTCCTTGGGATTGAGATCCTTGTTTTATTTGAGCAATGAGCTCTAAGCAGTGTGTGTGAATGCATGTGCATTCTCCTTTGTAATACTATTAACAGTGTATCATGCTTTTAACAGAGTACATTCATCTTGTGGGTTTGATTCCCCATAGTTTTTCCCCTAATAGGGTTTCCACGTAAAAAATCTTGGTGTTATGTGTTGATTACCTCTGTTGTGATCTTGCTTCCATGTTCATCATTTAGATCTAAGATTAATTTTTTTAAGTTGGTTAAAGGTTGATGATATTATGACACAACTAATTCAACACCACTCTTGGTTTTGTGTGTTGCTTTAAGGTATAACAATTGGTATCAGAGAAAGTGTCCTCTTTGGGAAGTTTGACCACTTGAGGAGATACAAGATGTCAATCTTTAAGAAGGAGAGTCTAATATTTGATGGAAAAATTATAGTATATGGAAGGGTTGTATGATTACACACTTGAGATGTCTTAGTGAAGAACATTGGGTTATGACAAAGAAGGATTACAAACCTCTTGAAAATCTTTCCACTACAACTATTGATGAGAACAAAGAACTCAAATATAATATGAGAGCAAAAGAATCTTTGAAGAGTGCCTTATCAAATGTTGAGTATACAAACATTTTAGGATTAGAGACTGCACATAAAGTATGGACAAATTTTGAGACATTATATGAAGGAGATGAGTTTGTGAAGCAAGACAAGCTACAAATTTTAAAAAGAAAATATGAATCATTGAGGATGAGTAAAGATGAGAACATTATTTCTTATGTGAATAAGATCACTGAACTTGTTTATAGAATCAGATGCATTGGTAGAACATTGGATGAGAATGAGATTGTTTCTAAAATACTGAGATCCTTGCCTCCTGCTTACAGTCATAAAGTTGCTACTATTGAAGAAATCTGTACTATGACTACCATGACAAGACATACATTGATTGGTAAGTTATCTACTTTTGAAATGACTAAATTTGGAGACAAATTTTCTAAAGTTGAATCTACATTTAAAGCCACTATTTCTAAGGGTAAGCAAAGATATGACCTTAGAAAAAGTTCATCTAAGCTTGGTAGATATGCTAAGGAATGGGAAAATTTTGAGAAAGAAGAAAGAGAGCTTAAAGAGCTTCAATCCCTATTTGCAAAGAGACTACCTAAGGGATCTGGTAAGTATGAAGAAAAGTTACCTTTGAAATGTTTTGCATGCAATAAGATTGGCCACATTTCTTCTAGATGTCCCAACAAAGAGCCTAAGTACAAACATAAGAAGTTCATGCCTAAATATCAGAAGAAGTGTTACTATGCTACGGATGAAGGAACAACAGATGATGAATCTAAGAATAGTGAATATGAGATTGTGTTCATTGTTAGCAGAGATGAGAATCCTAATGAAAAGAGAGCCTTGGTTTCTCATGTGGATAAGAGAGATAACTGAGTTATTGACAATGGATGTTCACATCACATGATCGGAGACAAAAGAAAATTTGTGAAGATTGAATATTATGATGGTGGAGTTGTTATATTTGGTAACATTGCTCCATGTTTGATCAAAGGAAGAGGTTCAATTACACTTGATGGTAAGAGTAATATTGATGATGTTTTATATGTTGAAGGTTTAAGGCATAATCTTTTGAGTGTTGGATAGTTATTTGATTAGGTATATCATTTGGAATTCAAGAATGGAATGTGTAGAATCTTTGGAAGCACTAGAATTGATATTTCATTAGGTATAAAGACCAAAGGTATTGTATTTCACTTGAAAAATTCAAAGAATAGATGTTTGATTGCCAAGATTGATGATAGTTGATTGTGGCACGGGAAGTTTTATCATGTGAACTTTTATAACATTGTGAAGATAAGTACTACAAATGCAGTGAGAGACTTAGCTAAATTGTTGAGACCTACTAATGTAATGTGTGAGGAATGTCATTTGGGTAAGCTAACTAAAGCTACTTTCAAAATTAAGACCTATTCTTCGAGTGGATTGTTAGGTTTGGTGCATACTGATTTATGTTGTCCTACTAGAACTAGAAGTTATTATGGAGATAGATACTTTATCTTGATCATTGATAATTACTCAAGGATGATGTGGGTTATATTTTTGAAGGAAAAATCTGAAGCATTTGACAAATTCAAGATTTTTAGATCTATGGTTGAGGCTGAGACATGTATGAAGTCGAAATGCCTGAGATCTGACAAAGGTGGAGAGTTTACATCTATAGAGTTTGATGCATACTGTGAATAGCATGAGGTAAAAAGGCAAATGTCTTCTCTACAAACCCCATAGCAGAATGAAATTATAGAGAGAAGAAACAAAACAATCCTTGACACTGCAAAGACTACAATGATTGAAGGAAATGTTTTGCAGATCTATTAGAGATAAATTGTTATCATTGCAATTTATACATTAAATCAAGTTCAAATAAAGTATGGTACTAGTAAGAATCCTTACGAGCTTTGGTATGGTCATATTTCTATTGTGAAGTATTTCAAAATATTTGGAAGCAAATTTTATATTAAGAGAGATGAAGATTTAGGAAAATTTGATCCTAGAAGTGATGAAGGAATATTTCTTTGTTATTCTACAAAGAGAAAGGCATACAAATGTTATAATCATAGGTTGAAGAAAATGATTGAGAGTGCTAATGTGAAAGTGGATGAAAGTTTTTAGAAACCACTTAGATCTTGCAGTTATGAATCAGATGGTGAAGAAGATACTCGGATTGTGCAAGCACTGAATAATAATCATAATGGATCGATAGAACATAATGAAGAAGTTGGAGATGATGAATATTTGGAAAAAAAAAAAAAGTTATCTACAAATGCAAATCCAAAGACTCCAAGGTATGCGAAGCTAAATCATTCAGAGAATCAGATTATTGGTGATAGAAACAAAGGTGTTCAGACTAGAGGAAGAATTGCTAGGAATGAAATTTGTTTAATTTCTCAGATTGAGCCTAAGGATATTGATGAAGCATTCAAAGATGAAAGTTGGATCAAAGTCATTAAAGAAGAATTGGAACAGATTGAAAAGAATAAGACATGGATTCTTGTTCTTAGACCTATGGACAAGAATTTGATCGATACTAAATGGGTATTCAGAAGCAAATTGAATGAAGATGGTGAAGTGGTTTGGAACAAATCTAGACTTGTTTATAAGGGATATTCTCAGATGGAAGGTATTGAATTTGAGGAGACCTTTGCTTATGTTGCTAGGATTGAAGCTAGTAGAATGTTTCTTGCATATGCTACTTACAAATATTTCAAAGTATTTGAGATGAATGTTAAGTCTGCATTCTTAAATGGAGAGTTGGAAGAGGAAGTATACATTGAGCAACCATATGGTTTTCCTTTGGCTGATAAAGATGACATGGTTTGTCGATTGAAGAAAGCATTATATGGATTGAAGAAAGCCCCTAGAGCCTGGTATTCAAGGTTAGATAAGTATTTATTGAAGATTGATTTTGATAAAGGTAATACTGACAATAATTTATACTTCAAAGTTTTTAATGATAAAATTTTGATTGTTAAAGTCTTTGTGGTTGATATCATTTTTGGTGGAAATGACAAGTCGAGTGAACAATTTTCTGATGAGATGAAGAAATAATTTGAGATGTCTATGATAAGTGAGATAAAAAAATTTCCTTGGACTATAAATTACACAAACAGATAAATGTATTTCATTTCTCTGTCTAAGTATGTGGAAGAATTGTTGAAGAAATTTGGAATGGATGATTTAAAAATTGTTGGTACTCTTATGATTACTGGTTGCAAGTTGACAAAGATTGATGATACACCTAATGCAAATCAAACAAGATATATATCATTGATTGGTGGGTTGTTATAATTGACTCAAACTAGATCAAATATTATGAATTTTGTTTACAACGTTGCTAGATTTCAAGCATAACCAAAGTAATCACATGTTGTTGTTGTTAAGAGGATATTCAGATACTTGAAAGGGACAACTGATTACGGCTTATGGTATGGTAAGGATGGTGATTTCACATTGAGTGCATTTACTAATGCAGATTGGGAAGGGAGTGTGGATGAAAGAAAGAACACAAATGGAGGAGCATTCTTTTTGGGTAAGAGATTAGTTTCATGGGAAAGTAAGAAAGAAAATTGTATATCACAATCTACTACTAAAGTTGAGTATGTTGTTGTTGTTTTTGTTGTTGTTAATTGTACACAAGTAGTATGGATTAAGAAAATGTTGAAAGATATCAGAGTATGTATTGATGAACCTATTGCTATCTATCATGACAATTCAAGTGCTATCAATATTTCAAATAACCTTGTGTTGCACTCAAAGACAAAGCATATTTATATCAAATATCATTTTTAGAGATAAAGTTAGCGAGAAAGATGTCAGATTGGAGCATGTGTCTAATAAAGAGCATTGTAGATATATTCATGAAGCCCTTGCCAAAGGATACTTTTGAGTATCTCTAAGGTAAGCTTGGGGTGATTTCCTCTCATGATTAGAGCTAGAGATGCATTGAGATGCATTAGTCCAGTGTGCTTACAAATCTTTCACTCTTCTAGATTGATTTTTTAGAGGCTACTCCTTAGGGGGAGTAGTTTGCAAAGAATGTTTCATGATTAGTTCATGAGGTATATTGTTCAAAGATGTTTTACTGAGAGATGTTTTCTTCATATTTTTGGCCTCTATGACTTAGTGCATATACATGCCTTTTTCATTGATGTCAAAGGGGGAGAGATATTCATGTGAAAAATAAGCATGTTGGGAAGATATTGTAAAACACGTATGTCATATTATGGATATTGTTGGTATTGTTGTTCATATTGTTTTTTTGTGCATTGATTCAAATTTTTCATGTCATGTGTTGCCATCAATGCCAGAGAGGGAGATTGTTGGGATGTTGTTCAGATTGTGCATATATGTGTTGGCATTAATGTCAACATATTCCTACTATTGGAGACAGTGCTCCTGATATGTTCAGTCAGATGATTTGATCAGTGTTTACTATATTGAAGATCTAATGTTGTGATTGTTCAATTGTGTTAAGGGATGTTTGTACTTGATTTTTTTTAGGCGGTAGAGATTTGGATGATGATTTGAGAGAATTATGATGGATTTATTAGACTACTATTTTGGTTGTTTAGACCGTGACAGTGTTTCAATATTTGGATCGGTGTGGATCGGTTATGCAATATTCTTTTTTTCTAACCTAGTGGTGAGTTCAGAACATGGATGGATATGTGTCCTCAACTCGAGTGGTTTGTGATTTGGATGCTAGAAAGCTATTTTTATTTTATGATAGTGGTTGTTGATTAGTGTTCTCGACAAATAGTACAGAGATGAGTTTTATTTATGAAACAAAATTATTCCCATCGATGTTGTGGTATTTCACGTTTCTTGTTGATGTTTCTAGATCGTGTTCTATTCATGTTGCTAGATCGCGTTGGATTATGTGATTGAGTTTGAAGATTTTTAATGTAGCATGTTGATGTCCTTATATATTCTTGACTGACTTGTTAATGTAGCATGTTGTGAAGGATTGTGGTGTGATCTATGGATTTGGAGTGTGTTTAAGGATATTGTTATGGATTGTTGTTATGTCTTAGCCGACATTCAATGGATCGCATTGAGTATTGAGATGTATTGAATTAATATTTTGTAATTAGGTCCCTAGCTAACCTAGTTGAAATAAATTGATGCAACATGTATAAATATGCAATCATTTGTAATTGTGAAAGCATGAGAGGATGAGCGAGAGTGTATGAGATGTTGGAGAGAAGAGGCATGAGTCAAATCTGCAATTGAGATAGAGATTTAATGTACTTCATTAGAACTATTTGGAATATCAGAGATGTTGTTTGTCAGTTCGTGAGTTTGGACAATATGTCCTCTATAATTTGTGATCAAAGATTATTGTAAGGTAGTGAGCCTTCCTTGGGATTGATATCCTTGTATTTGAGCATTGAGCTATAGGAAATGTGCTTAAATGCATGTACATTCCCCTTTGTAATACTCATAAAAGGGTATAGTGCTTTTAACATAGTACATTCATCTTGTGGGTTTGATCCCCACCATGTTTTTTCCCCTAACAGGGTTTCTGTTGAACGTTGTTTTGACACAAGCCAACTTGCTAGGATCTCAAAAATTTGATTTCCTCTCTTGAAAGAATAATGGGGTTATTCCCAAGGTTCTCTGGGGTCGGGTCACAACCTGCTTGGTTACTCAGTTGAAGATAAATGTGAATGTTCATAAGGAGGCCTTTGCTGGTACGTTCAAGACATCAAACTGCAAAACACTTTAGTTATTTTTGGTATTTTCTGTTAACAAATATGGGTGTTGTAAATAAAATGCAATTTTGTATTTTTAAGATATGGATTTTCAGATTTTTAGATAGAGTTTAAAGAGAGAATAGAGTAACGAGAAGTAAAAACAAATTACTGAAAATAAAATCCTACGGACATAAACCATTGTAAACCCTTCCTTGTGAATTGAATGATAGGAGATATTTGGAATAAACCCACAAGGCACAAATTAGACCAAGTCACAATTCACTACCCCACAGATGCAAGCGTTTGGAGAGAAAACGTATTTACTCATGCAAGATATTCAAGATCAATCAAATCTTGAAGCCACCAAGATGTGTGCACCCACGAGATAGATCTATCGTTAAGCCCAAAGATGATCTCTTCCACGCATTCGTCATAGCAAGGTAAGGTAAACAACAACAAACTCCAACTAAAAGGAACGCGAATTTGAAACACAATAAACAAGAGGCTCTCTGAAAATAATGAATAATGCAAGCATACATTCAATAATTTCACATAGGTAGCAGCAATTCACACACCACGAATGAAGCACCAAATGTATATCTTTATTGCTTTAGGAATCTGACCCTTTACATTGATTTGTGATTACAATATATAGAATTTGATCCACAACTCTGAATTCTAAATTTAGGGCATTAGAGAGAAAAAACAAATTAAACTAAAACTTTGCTGAAAGGAAACTACTCTTAACTGATACTAGATAACTTGCATGGATCCATAAATCCATTTACAATCAATTTTCCCATGCAAGGAGGGTCAAACTCGCCAAGAAGAAAGAGAAAAGGAGGGTTTCCTCTGAAAGCTTGAAGTTTTCTTCTTGTTTCTGAGAGTCTTTCTTGGAATCTTCATCGGGAAGCTCTTCTAATGGTGGAGACTAATCGGGGACCCTTAGTCCCTTCAAAACAAACTCAAGCTGACCATTAATTAGATCTGGAGTTCAACTAGTGTGTAAAAAATGTGATCTCGCTGGAAACACCCAGTTTTTTTGGACCCCGACCTCTACTTCGAAACTTTTAGTGTCAAAAAACTTTTAAGTGTTTATCATCAAAACTCTAGTCTGAAGTTTAGATTTGTCAGAGGACAAAAAGGCCAAAATATCTTAAAGGCCGAAAAGGCCAAAGAACTATTCTGCTTGCATGGACTGAAAGGCCAAAAACTCGAAACCTGCCTTAAGGAAATCTCTTAAGTGTTGGAGACTGCTTCTTCAAAATTGCTTTGTGATCCAAGGGGTCAGTTTGGCAATACCTCTAGGCGTGCCGCTCAGAGCCTTTGTATAATCTCCTAAACCTCCTCGTAGTTTATCTCCTTCCTTTTTTCCCTGTTAACCTTCCATTCTTGCTTTTCTTTGAAGGTAGTTAGCTTGGAAGCGAAGAAATGGATTTCCTCCACGTGATTTGTCATCTTCATCATTTCTTCCTTTGAATGAAATAACTGTTGCAGGGATTCCTTGGTCCCTACACTTGCCATGATGTCCCTGAATTGTTGGACCACTTCTTTAGATGGCCGTAAGACATGCTTATCTTCATCCCGGTACAAATCAAGGCTGATCCTTGTGAAGATATCTATTTCTTCCACCCATTCCAAGACCTCTTTCTGTTTATCCAATATGGAAGCTTGACATTTCTCATAAATGCTAATTATGTTGATTATGAGCTTGATACATGTCTCAAAATTGTCTAGCTCCTCACCTTCATATATTTTTACCAGGATCTGGAAGCGTTGTTTTTTGATGATCTAGAAATCCTGGAGGGCGACTCTCCATTTTCTTGTCTCCGACTCCAGGCCACCCTCATCTGTCATTAAATCAATAAAATTGGTAGCCTCTATTAGAATAAACCTATAAGGTTTGAATATTTGCTTGATGGCACCTTCCCCGTATTGCTCAAAATCCTCCTTCCAATTTTCACTTGCTTTGATGAAGGATGGGGTTAAACTTTCCAGCAAGTCTGGAGTGTTTCTTTTATCCAACACAGTCTGTAATAAGGCCTCCGAGTAGTTGGGGTCAATGGGACCAACCATTTAGTGAATGAACCTCTTCAAGGCTTCATTTTATTCTGTCAAGGTCTTTATGGTCTCTTCGTCCTTACTCATAAAACCCAAAGCATGTTTGAGCCCTAAGGCTGCTAGTGTCTTGCTCCCTTCCCTAGTAGGTTCCCCCAAATCTACCTCCTTAAATGTATAGTATCCCGATGTAGTTTGGGCTTGAGAGGTGCTGGCAGATGGGACTGCGACTTGTGCCTTCCAGCGCCCCCTAGTGTCGTGAGTGACATAGGACATTGTCCGTGCTGGTAATATGATTTTTGCCTGATGAAAGACTTTCCCTAAGGCTGTTATATCCATATTTTCCCCTTCATCCTCATCTGAATAGGTTCTTCTCCTTGACTGGATTTATTTAGTAAACCATGTGGGTCTACTAGATGTAGTGACTGACTCATATGGGGTAATTTGGAGAATTAAATCTAAATTTTGGGACTCTGGAGTCACTTCTTTGTCTGGCCCCTCTTCTTGTTCCTGTCTCTGTTCCCCTTCACCCCCTTCTCCTTGGCGTTCTTCTTCCTATTCCCTTTCCTCTTCTACCTTGTCTCCTTCTTGCATTGCATCATCTTGTTTTTCTTGGCTTTTGTCTTCCTCTCCTAAGGAACTAACCGAGGCTTCGGTATTGAGACCATTCATAACCTTCAATGTGGTTTCGAAGGGTGATGCAGCCTCTTTGGTTGCTGATCCTCCAGGGGTCGGCATGTGGCAAGTCAAAGGGCTTGATGATGGTGGAGTAGGTGTTGGGAGATTCAGAATTGGAAGTGGAAGAGTAGTTGGTGGAGTTTGGAGAAATGGGGGTGGAGTAGGAATAGGAGGTGGGAGAGTAGTTGGTGGAGTAGGAATGTGAAGGGGCATTATAAAATTATTGGTCTCTGTTGTAGGCTCATTGGTAGTCACCCCTTGGGTGATTGGAGACTCCTGCTTCCCAGACTCTTGATCTGCTTTAGAATTATCTCCCACCTTGGGTGTATTTGGCTTCAGATTAGTAAATTGAGCGAGAGGTGGAGTTAAGATTACCTATGGTTGAAAAAGAGAAGGACCACCTACTTCATATCTAGTTGCATAACCTGGTGTATCCTGGCCTTGGTCTGAGAAACCTTCTAGACCTTCAAAGTCTGATAATTAGAACTTATCTGATCCTAGAGCATCTAAGGGGTTATCTTGCTCTTTAGGATCCTCCTGTTGTTTCTGCCTAATCTTCCTTTCTCTCCTTTTATGAGACCTTTTCCTTTTGACTAGAGGAACCTCTTCCTCTTCTTCTCCTTGTGGGTCTTCTTGTACGGTTTCCAATTGTGGAGATGTAGAAGCTTTCTTCCTCTTGTATGTCTTCTTCGCCTTTCCAGTGGTAGGAGGAGATTGTCCACAAGTAGAGGGTCCTTCATCTGGTACAACCTGTGCTTGCCCTTTGGGAGGATCTATTTTTCTGGTCATTCTTTTCCTAGGAGCCTTGGGCCTTGGGTTTGACCCGTACTCTACTGCACTTTCATGGCCATACACCGTGCTTGGCTTTTGTGGTGGTGCCTTCTTGTATTGTGACACTGTATTTATCTCTCCGTGTTGTTTATCCACCTTCTTGGGTGGATCCATCAATGTTTTCATAGGTATTGGGCTCATTTTGTAGGGCCTCTTGATCCATTCTTCTATTGTTCTCATTACATGCCTTGCTCAAAAATTTATGTCATCACTTTCATCTTTGTCGACCTCTGTGTTCATGATGGGTCGGTCATTTATCTTGTCATTTGTATAGATGGCCTCTAGGACCTCTTCTGAATCACACTCCCAAAATTTTGGGGGAATAGGGGTCCTCATGACTTCTTTTGCCAAGGTAAGATTCATTCTGCAATAATCCCGGATTCTGACCTCATGATCATCTACGCAGTTCATCCAGTGATCCTCCAGGTGTGGTTCGTGAATGTAGAACTTGCCAATAATGTGGTTGTATGTGCTAATACCAGGGAGGTACAATCCTTTGATCTCCCAGCTGGTTGGCTACACCTTGTCAGGAAGTCATCTCAATCCACATTCCCGATATCGGTATCAGTGATTTCCCTGTGCTTGTTGCTAATTATGGAAGGGGAGCGTTCCCCTTGTATTGGTATTTCATGGGTGAAGTAGTCTTCTTCTCAAGCATTCCTGTAATAAAACATTCAAGTATCAGTATCTTATTTGAAGGACAAACTGAAATAAAGCTGACTAAACTAAGAAAATAGAGCAAAAACTCTCTAAGTAACTCGAAATGCAGTTTTTTTGCACTTTCAGGGTTTCGGACGCCGAAAACTGGTTCGGAGGCCGAAAAGACTGAAAGTACAAAAAGCCACCATTTGGAGAGTGATTTTCTTTGGACCCTTCGACATTCAAAAGTTTGAAGGTTTTGCGGATGCCGAAAAGCCGAAATAGTGAGGATTGAAGACCAGGTTTCGAGGATTCGGTCCTGTTGAAGTTTTAGACCTTTCGGAGGTCTGAAATGCTGAAAAGGTCGAATATATGAAATCACGACAAGAGTTAACAAGACTTTTGGGGATTTGATCCTGTCAAAATTTTGGACTTTTTAGAGGTCCAAAATGTCGAAAGGGCCGAATCTCTGAAATGAGACAGACTATGACTAGACCTGGTTTTTGGCCTTTTGGAGGTCAAAAACCTGCAACAAAGGTCATGATCGAACGAAACCCTAACATAGAAACTAGAAAGGGTGAAACTCGACTCGACACGGATGAAACTCCCGTTGAACTGAAGGTGCCAAAGGCCCTTCAAAGACCAAGGGAGATGGAAATCTACATGCCCTAGGCCGGACAAGCGCTAGGGCAAAAACCCTAAAAACCAAAAAGCTCGAGGAGGGAAAAGAAAACACAAGGCAATGAAGGAGACCTACCTCAGAGGGGCTAGGAGCGGGGAGGATGACACAATAAAGCTTGGAGGAACACGTGTGATCAGTCTCAGGGTCGAGGGCAAAAATGTTGAAGCTGCGAGCTCTCGAGGAATTTCAAGTTGAGAACACAAAGTGACTTCGAATGAGGGCCTTTTTCAATTTATAACCCGTGGAACTTACGTCAACATTTCTGGTGTTTTTGGTGTCTGAAAGTCTGGAGGTAGACACCTTCGGACTTTCAGTGTTGTCAGAGGCCGAAAACACTGAAAGGATCGACTTTTGGCCTTTCAGCTATTTCGGTATTTCAGAGTACTATGGTCCCCCAAAATGCTGAAAGGGCTGAAAAAGGTGATTTTCCTTGTCTAATCATGCTGACACATGTTCTTCTGAGATTGGCCGAGCGAGGACTCAAGGGGGCAGACAAGACCAAAAACCAAAAAAAGAAAAAAAGAAGGGGGGGGGTCCCCATGGTTAGAGGACCAAAAAAATGGGGTGTGTGTGTTGTGGACCCACAACAGTTTCCATGTCAAAAATCTTGGTATTATGTGTTGATTATTGTGTTGTGATATTTCTTTCATGTTCATCATTCAGATCTGAGATTAAAGTTTTTAAGTTGGTTAAAGGTTGATGATATTGTGACACAACTGATTCACTCCCCTCTTAGTTGTGTGTGATGCTTTAAGGTCTAACAGTTTGGAGCATTATGAGAGATAGAAGGAATAATTGACTATGAAAAAGGCACACTATGGTAAGTGGGCATAGATGAAGGCAATGAAACACATGGCACACTTGAAGGAATAGAAGGATAAATAGGATTAGGAATGCTAACATGTATAGGGTTGAGATTTTGAGTGGAAGTTTTTATGATAGGTGGAGCATAAGTGGAAACACTAGGAATTGAAGTGGAAATCGGAATAAAGGTGTCAACACTAGTAGTAGGTGGAATGAAGCCTAACTCTTGAGCACAATCTGTAAGAGGCTTAACATTGTTATCAATGATTGGAAACACTAGGAATTGAAGTGGAATAGGAATAAAGGTGTCAACACTAGTAGTGGGTGGAATGAAGCCTAACTCTTGAGCACAATCTCTAAGAGGCTTAACATTGTTATCAATGAGATGAGAAATACTATGCAATATATTAACATCATGTTCATCATTATGAATGAGCTTCCTTAAACCTTCTATAACGAAAATGACTTTGGGATTTGGGTTTTCTTATCCTAGCCATTGTTCAAATTTCTTAAAGTCATTGGAAAGCTTAAGGAATTTCATAGGAGGGACTCTTAAAGCCTCATCTTCATCATGATAAGAATGGGAAGAGTTGTTTTCCATGATAGGATTGATGTCACTAGTATGCACGTTGGTCTCATCAAGATTCCTATGAAAGAAAGAAGGCTCAGGGTCAAAGGAACTCATAAGTCTATGACTTCTCCTAATTGGAATGCTATAAGTAGGATTCAAAGTGATAACACTCATGCACAAGGGAATGAGAGGAAAGATAGGTGTAATGCGATTATAACATTTGAAATAAATGTGCAATACAAACAAAGAGAGTCTTTTATGAAAAGCACATTTAACTATCAAATTGAAGCATGAAATATAAAGCACACACAACTAGATCTAGATACTAAATAAGATTTATAAAGAAATAAACCTATATATCTAGATGCAGACAATGTAATAAAGCTATGATAAGATATAGTGCACACAAGGAGATCTAGACACCAAATCAGAATGGAAATGTAATGCGTCAGATTCACCAAAATGTATAGAAGAAAATGGTGAGAAATGCTAGGATGTAGATCAATCACCAAGATCTTGTATACATAAATGGAATACAACCCCACCCTTGAGAAAAATCAGATTAGCACAACCAAAAGGAGGAGGGGTGCTATTGCAAGATCTATGGCAAAAGGGGGTTTTGGATTCCTAAGGGGATGAATGTGATGATGAAATATAAATGATAGATTTGACCTGATAAAGTAAATGCAAAGGAAAATAAGAAAGAGTAAGTGCACCTGGAAACAATATGGAGAAGGTAGAACTTTGAATATGAAATTGACTATCATCGTAATCCTGGATCCTGCTGTAATTGCAGATCTGGAAAACGGGGTTTTGAATTTAGTCGTCCTAAAATTTTCATTGAAAAACATCAGGGACAAGTCAAATTTTTGGGAACAAGTTGACTAGTCCACTTGTTCCTAGTAAAAACTGATGAAACTTTCCTGAATTATGCAATTGTACCTACACTTCCCAGATCTAGAATTGCAGCTCTATAACCTGTTCTCGCACATAATAAATGGGGAAAAAGGTTATAGAAAGGGGTTTTACTTGTTCAAACCCCTACTTAGGAATCAACCTTGAAATATGATAGAAATTACATGAAGAAAAGTAATGGAAAAGGTAAATCGTTGATTCACCTTGTATAAAACCCTCATGAATGGATGCAGTAATAGCTCAAATCCATGGAGGTGCTTGAATGTGCTTGGAATCCAAAGAGTTGACCTTGGAATGAGATGTAGAATCAAGGATGCCTTCACAAATGAATGAGTGAATCTCCTTTCTTGATTGATAATTCCTCTACTTGGCCATCATGAGAGAGAAACTTGTATCAATTAGAGAAGATTACACTTTTATTGAATGGATCTTGAAGAAATGGAGACTTGGAGATCTTGAATTGGATGATTGCCTTCAAATATTGAATCCAATTCCTCAATTGCACAACTTGAATGCTTGAATGCTCAAATGCTTGCACTTGATTCACTTATGCAAAATGAAGGGATATGAGGTCCTTTTATAGTAAATCCTCGAATTTAAGATTCAAATTTGATCCAGTCAGAACATAATTGAAAATCTCAAAAGAAGACCCCTACATCAAGCTCCAAGAAAAATTTGGGCCAAAAAACCGAGGGACAAGTCAACCAGTCGACTTATCCCTAGGGACAAGTCGACCAGTTGACTTGTCCCAGGAAAAATGAGCTCAAATTTCATGAGGATGCTAGGGAAGGTGAAAAGAAGCAGGAGAAGGAAATGTAGGCTACTGTGATCAAGCATAACAAACATTCAAACCTCAAAATCACCAAAATAGGGTCTAATAGGTCCTAAAGACATTCAAATACGGGTGCTAAATTTTTAGGATGATACAAAAAGAAGTCAAAGAAACATCACATACATTGAATTGATTCTTTTTAACACTATCATAATGTAAATGCAAGTTGACGGAAGCATGTTGCTTTATTTCAAAATTGAAAAAGTGATTGTAAGAAAAGCCCTAAAAAGTTTTTGCAATTGAAAGAAATGCATGCAAATAAAATTAAAATACATGAAAAGCATGAAATGAAAAATTTAGTTTTTGTATTGTAAGAATGAGGAAGAGACAATGTGCTATGTAATGCATAAAAGTGAGACAATGCCAATACATACAAATGAGATCTAATATCAAAGATGCGACATGTGTAATGCATACAACATAGATCTAACCACCAAAATCAGAATGGAAATGCTAGAAGTGGGGTTCACCAAAATGTACAATATGAAAAGGGGATCACCTAACAAGGTATAAGTTTTACCTAATTCTTAAGGCACATTGGGATACAAAGCCTCCTTAAGTCAAATCAGATCAATACCACTAGGAGAGAGAGAGAGAGAGAGAGAGAGAGAGAGAGAGAGAGAGAGAGAGGTGTTAATGTTGGATTTGGGTCTTAGGGGTTTCTATTCCTTTGTGCTTAGAATCAGGAAGGAGATAGACGTAAGAGGGCTGTGAATGACCAAAATCACCTAAATTTGCAAATGAAAATGGTAGAGAGAGATCACAGACGAATTGAATGCACTTGGAAATGAAATATGAATGATGAAGATTCAGATGTGAATATCTCACTATCGAAATATTGGAATCAACTATAATTATAGATATGACATTTAAAGACTATAACATGTCTACCTGTTAAATTTCACTGATTTTTATAGGGTGCAAAATGGATGGAAGGGTGCAAAACACATGGAAGGGTGCAAAATGCTTGGAAGGGTGCAAAATATTTGGAACATTTTGTACCATGTGTTTTTGCCTAAGATTTGATAGAGACCTATGCTGGGATCTAAGGAGCTCAGATCTTTAGTTACAACTTCCTGGCCTGTTCCCGCACACAAAAAGGGGGGAAAAGGTTGTGGAAAGGGGTTTGCCTTGGTCAAACCCCTATTTAGGAATCAACCTCAAAATATAAAATAAAAAGTATGAAATGTAAAGCATGTAGTAAACACAAAGGCTTAGTATTGTGTTAATATGCTTACCCTCGTGGACGAATGTTTGTATTTCTCATATCCATGAAATATGCTTGTTGTAGATGCTTGATTTGTAGTTGTTGACCTTAGAGGAGAGATGTAGGATCAAGGATCCTCACATGTGCATGGATATAATAAAACCACTCCTAGATCTTGATTTGCTTGAATTGCTTGATCACACTTGCAAGGAGAGAGAGATGAATGATAGAGATGGAGAGATCTTCTTTGATTGTTTGAGAGCTCCACTAAGACAACACCATGGGATAGAAAAGATAACTCCAACTTGAAGAAGATTACCTTGACGAGATGTAAGAAGAAGAAGAAGAAGAGATCTTGAATGACCTTGGCTTGAGATCTTGAAATCACCTAGCTTGCTTGAATGCTCTTGAAAACTTGATCACAAAATGCTTGCACTTGATAGCTTGAGAGTACTTGTGGATAGATTACATATGATTCTTGATTGCAAAATGAGAAGAGATACAAGGTTTATATACTTCCCCTCCTTTCAGGATCTAAAACTAACCTAGGCCAACCACCAGAGAAGAATTGATTTAAAAACCCCGATATCGGGCTTTGGGCCCAATCTGGGACAAAATACCTGGGTGGAGAACATTTGGAATGTTGTGCACCCAGGTACATATTGGTTGAAATATTGTGCACCCTAGGATTTTGTCCCAAATTTTGCCTAGGACATCAGGATGATGAACAAAGGCCCCAATTTGAATTACAAGTTGTCGGGATCAAGCAAAACAAGCAATACAACCTCGAAATCACAAAAGAGGGGCTATAGGTCCCAATTAGAGCCACCAATAATGGGTGCTAACTTTTTAGGATGATATAGTCTGGAAGAGTCCCTTCCCTCTGTCTCTATTCCATCTTGAAGGGACTTCCCATTAGTTTCCTCTAATCTTCTTTCTAGAGAATGCCTCATTCCCTCATTTATTTTAGGAGTTTCCTATCTAGTTAGGTCTTTTTTCCCTAGGTTTTCCCCATTTTGTGGAAACTTTCTTTACTTTTTTGGATTCTATTTGGGGGGGTTCTAATAATACTAATTTTGCATTGTTCATTCTGAGATCGATTTGAACCCTTTCTTTTCCCAACTCTTCTTTATTTTAATAGTTTATTGTTAAAGTATATGGAGCTAATAATGTCAAATGCCTATTAATTTCTTTATGCAAAACCTCTATTTCAAGCATTAGATGTTTCAGCTTATCTTGACTCTCTGCTCTAACTACTTCATTGTTGGAGAAACTCTTTCCCTTCCTATTTTCCTTTTCTACTGTTCTTGTCATCTCCCCCTTCTTTGATCCCCAAATGATGGCTCCTAGTTCCACTATATCCCCTTCTTTTAATCTTGTTTCTATATGAGATGTATCTGTATTGTTTTATTTTTCTCCTTACATTTGGTATGGGCTATTAGATTAGGGGATGTTTGTTCATTTCCATTGTTTCTTTCTATAATCCTTGAGCAACTTGCAATGTATCTTTGGTCCATTGAATTGCTTCACCCACTAGTTGATAATCCTCTCCCCCTAGTTTCCCATTCTTGTCAACTTCACAAAGAAGCCGTAATCCTTGAAGTGATCCCATATTGGATTTAGGGTTTTCGAGGAGATGATCTTCGCCTTGCTCCTGTTTCCCAGTGGTGCATATCATTTTCCTTTGAAACTCTCTTCACCTTTCCTTCCATGCCTTTCATCCCACTACTGTGTTATGATGTAGTGGTCGATTAGGATTTCCTCCTATCCATGATCACCTTCCTTCTCCTATACCTTGCGTTCTGTATGCTCCTTTTGTTCTTTTGCTAAATGGAGCCCTAATAGTACCCGCAACTAAGGATGAGGCGTTCCCACTCTAGTGGCTCTCTTTCTACCATGCAAAATTATTTCCCTTATTTTTTTGTCAACTCGTCACCTGCTCTGATCGCCTTGTGTCATTCAAGTTTTCCCCCAGTCCTTTGTTACTCTGCCACCCTTACCAGTTGTTACACAACCTTCCTACCAGCCCATCGCCTAACTTTTGACTGAGTGGGATCCAATTTCCATTTATGGCAACTAGTAAAATCGTTGAAAAATGATTGCAATTTAATTCGTTGAAATTTTTGCCCTTTGCTCACTCTCAAGCCAATTTTGTTTACACTATTAAATATAATAAATAATTCAAGATTATTATTTTTAAATTAAATTAAAACAATATTATATTATCTTGAATAAATAAATAAACTTCCTAATAACTCAAAATGCTATAAATAAATTTACTAATAATTCGAAATACTATATGATTATAAATTATAAACAAAATAACAAATAACATGATAGATCAAATAAATTTGATAATTGAAAAATACAATATTAAAAAAACAGAAATAGAAAAACAAAACGATCCGCTACTTATGAAACTATTTCATCAATTTATGGAAAAAAACCTAAGGAATAACAATTTTTTTTCCCTACAAACGCATCTTTCCTTTCTTAAACCCTTTTAAAGCCCTAGCTGCAGATATTCAGAAGCTAACAGAGCGAAGCACAACTCAAAACAGAGTAGTCTGTAGATTTCCCGTGAGCTCGTAACATCTAGCGAGCCATGGGTAGTTCTGTAAATTTGAAGAAAAACTTTCGAGGCATCCCTGCTCTACAGAAATTCTACACGGGGGGACCTTTCAGGCTTTCTTCAGACGCTTCTTTTCTAGTCTGCGCTTGTGACGACCAAGTTAAGATTGTGGAGGTATCGAATGGCTCCGTCAAAAGTACGCTGGAGGGAGATTCTGAGCCTATCACTGCATTAGCACTCACTCCTGACGATAAATTACTCTTTGCTGCCAGTCGAAGCGCCCAAGTTAAACTCTGGGATTTATCGTCTTTCACCTGCATCAGATCGTGGAAGGTAATTCATACATTTATTTAATCGTCTCCTTATTCTCTTGTTCACTGTTTGCACTGGATTCCTTGATTCATACTTTGTTGTTTATTTCTTTATTTGTTTGTACATTTCGGAAGTATACAAAATTGATTGGATTGAAAGAAGAAAAAAAAGAGATTTCAATTTTTTGAATTTAAATGTTTTATCACTTTAATAAATGAGTGGTTCTTAATTTTAAGTTTCCTGAAGGCCAGTATTGGACTATAATGTCATACAGAAAAAAGTTGAGGATTTTTAAGCTTCAGCGCCTGTCTTACCAAGGCTTTCTAACCTAATTGATGTCTTAATTAATTTCTTTTTTTTAATTCATATCGGAAAGCTTCCATTAATTTTGTAGGCGCATAATGGTCCCGTGGCAGACATGACTTGTGATGCTTCTGGAGGATTGCTTGCAACTGCTGGTGCTGACAGAAATATTCTTGTGTGGGATGTGGATGGAGGTTTCTGTACGCATTCTTTTCGAGGGCACGAAATGGGTGTTACAACGGTTCTATTTCATCTGGATCCTCGTGGACGTCTTTTGGTATGTTGTAATCTGTAATTATTGAATCATTCATGGCATTTTTTTTTCCATCAGCTTTAATTTTTTGAGTGAGAACACAAGTGCCTCCTTAACTCTAAATTTTTGCGGATTGAATATCTTAACATTATATGTATCTTCTTTTGAAGTATCCTTCTCATGATTGCAAAACGCCGAGTTTTGCACAATCTGGTCGATAACTTGATTCTATGATTTACAGCTGATCTCTGGAAGTGCAGATGCCACAGTACGAGTATGGGATCTCAAAGCTAAGAAGTGCATTGCTGTGTTTGAAAAACATTTTTCTGTTGTGACTAGCTTGACAATCTCTGAAAATGGGTGGATTCTTCTTACCGCTAGTAGAGACAAGGTACTATTTAATATAAAACTATAAATGTATGTGGTTATTTCCGTGTACCTGAAACTAAATAAAACTTTGGCCCCGTCTATTTGATACAGTTATAGGTATGCGCCTATGACTCATTTCTGTTATATGTATTCTGCTTAAGGCCATCACTTACAATT
>MU226106.1:2531017-2611377 GCA_018584345.1 Thuja plicata
CACATAAAGTGGAAGCAGAGATATTCTGCATTCTCCCTATCTGGCCAAATTTAAATAAAGGTGTGGTCAAAAGGGTGTTTACCGTTCTACAGCGCTCATTAATCTGGTGAGAGCAGCTATGGATGTGACTGAATGGATAGAATTGGAACAATTCTTATTTTCTTCTCCTCTCAGGTCTATTAGGCAAATGTAGCAGACTGGAGAAGAATTCCACTCCTTTTATTTTTTCCTTTTCACTTGTTTCTAGATCAAAGTTTCTGAATTGAAACTGAGAATGGGTAAAGGATTTTGGATAATGATTTTTTTTAGGTGGACATTGGGAATTTTTGAACAAAAAAAATAAAAATGATAAACATATAGTCTGCAGCTGAAAACACAGGAATTAAGAATAGAATACTACATATATTGCATACGTTAGACAAAACTACCACAAATTTGGTGAAAACATCATTGCCCTGGCTGAATCCACAAGCAAGTTGAACTCGTTTCTAGTTCTAAAGTGAATTTTAGCAGTAAATGTGTATGTTTTTGGCCGACTTAGTAACAGTTTTCGATAATATAAAAAAAACCAAATCTAAATAAGTGTAAATCAGCAGTATTTTTTCTATCTTCACGTGTAAAATTGATCTGATTACTTTCAGGAAACAACTGAGACACATACGGACCTCTCAAAACACATCACTTCCTCTCAAGCATATTGAGTGTCTACATTACTGATAGAGAAAGAAAATAGAGAAGGCCAATGATCATTCCTCTCAAGATATTTTGTTCCTTTAACAATCACTTAAACTCTGTTTTCCAGAGTAGTTGGAATAACTGATGCAAACCAATATACATGATAAACAATAGAAGGATAGGCTTTACTGAAAGAAGTCGCAAGAATTTTCAAGGGCTGAAAAAGGTTAAAAGAAAAACAATCTACTCTCTTTTCCTCTAATCTTCTGCTTGTCACTTTCACCCAAATTCTGAAGATAAGATCTGCGCCTCACATTCCACTTTGATGCAATAAACTGATCCATGATAAAACTCCATCCCAGCATTCATTACATAGATTTACAATCAAGTCAAGGTTCTTCTTTCTCAATCTCACTCTTTATCAGGTACTGTCATAAAGAAGAAAGGTTTCAACAGAAAAAAAAAGAAAAAAAGAAGCACATGTGATGAGAATCTTCACACCAGATTAGTAGAGTAGGGGATCAATTGAATCATTCAACCTTCGCCTCACCTCTCCTCCCTTACAGGCCTCCCTTGCAAGTCAAAACCAAAAATCTACAATTACCAACATAGAAATCTTAAGAAGTTTTCATATTTGGGCATCCAAATATCAATTTAAAAAAATACATACTTAAATTACAAGGTCTGATTAGAAACACAATAACTAACAAAACTCATTTGTCAAAAATATCATTATCTTCATCAGAATCATGGAGGGTGGCAAGGAATAATGGGCTCTTTGGCCTGAGCAGATAGCTTCAGGTCCAACCTTTGCCATTTTGGTATTCCCTTGCTTGAATATATGAAGAACATATACCAGAGTGTGGAAATTTGCTCTAATTTCTTCCCTACATGCTGAACCTCTACATCTATGTTGTTATGATCTTCATAGAATAGGTATCTACCACCAGCATTTGATGAAATATGAGCTTCAACAAGGTTATTGGCCATATCCCATCATTTTTATTTCCCATAGATTGTTCTGGGTCGAGCATCATTCTCTTCACAGTTTACTGTAGGTCCAACTCATTCTTCCCATCTATATTGTTTGCCTATTGTCACGACTCATAAATTCATAATCTTTAGAACTTAAGTCTTATTTGGGGAGTTTTGGTTTGGTTGTTGTTGTAGAATGAGAAGTCTATGCACACCTTTGAGGCAGTGATTTTTATCTTCTTAGGAGGTTAATGTGTGGAGGCAGCCATCACCATTTTCACCACGAATTAATAAATTTCGGCATAGTTAAGAAGTCACTAATTATAGAATGTACACCATGAATTCAAATTTATAAGCATTTAAAAAAGGAAATCTAATTTTTTGTATAATTTGAAAACTATAAATATTTATATAATTTTGAAAAAAGGAAAATAAGTGGGCCTGAAACAATACAAATAGAACAAGCAACATCATGCAAAAAAAAAAACATCTAATAGAGCACACAGTACAATCCAGAATTAAAAGCATAAAACTTAAGAATCTAATGTGATCTATATAGTGCCAATAACATGCTTCTTTGTGCTTTAAGCTATGAGTTGGAGCAGAGCAGCAAATCCTTTGTTGAAGCAGCAAATCCACAAAGCAAGCTTGTGAAGCAACTACACCAATCAAACTGGTTAATCCTCAATTGTAAAGATTTGAGTTGATGAGGTAGGGCCTGACAGACCCACAACATGGGAAATGAAATTCAGTGACATCGGAAATGACAATTCATTAGCTGGAAAGATGTAATGCCCCCTTTTGGGGATATACCTGATTTTTCCCAAAATAACAATTCCCACAATATAATATATTTAAAAATAGAATTCTAGTACATAATTGCTATTCGATTTAGAGAAAATTGTAATCACTTGATATCAAATATTAATACCAAGGATCTATGGTCACATGCAAATAATTCCTATTGAAAAACATAATATCCTAAATGCATTGAATCCAATTCTTAGCATATTTACAACAGCCAACCATATTAGGAATTTAATGGGAAGGCCCGGTAGGGTGCCTGGAGTTTGTTCCTCACAATTAAGCCCAAGAGTGCAGAAAGACCAACCAAGTCAATTTGACTCCCTGGCTCACAAGGTAACAAACTTGGGTGGGGGGGCTACTTAATTTAAGGGCGCATTGGTTCTTGACAACTAAGCCCAAGAGCGCAGAACAATTAATCTAGTCAATTCGACCCCTTGGCTCACTAGCCAACCAAGCTTGGGGTGGGCTACTTAATTGTGGAGAACCAGTACTGCTGGACCTCCCTACCACGTTTCCTCACTAGTCCAGATATGATTGCTTGTAGGAGAATTAAATGAATAATTACTAATGTTTCCTGATGGATTGGCAATTTAATTCAATATATAAATTAAGGATCCATAAGAGATTTCGTAATAAACTATAGATTCAACCATATTGCATACCAATCACTTTGCTATATACAAATGGCTGCCTTTTCTAAATTTAATTTAGATCTAAGAATTCTGATCTTGATCAATGCCTTTCTCGGAGCGAGGATCTGCCTTATATAGCTCTCAAGAGAGGACAAAGAGTAACATCTGTTACTAAGAATACCATCTCTTTCCAAATGAGTCATCTCCTCTAAACTAATTGCTGCCTCTTCATCAAATCGTGGCTCCTTGGAATCACTACTGTTTGTGATTCGTTCAAAGATAACAATCCTTAGATCACCGATCATGTGAAGAGGTACTTTGTTTGATTTAAGAGGGGATCTTTGAATATGTTTTGATTTTATTTATTTCTTACTTAAGGGCAGATCATGAAAATGGTCTTATGGCAGGGACATGACTAAAGAGTTGATTATTTATTGACATTTGTCCTTTTAATTGAGTGTAAATTAAAAATTTGATAAGAAATTTCGGCATATGGAATCTTGTACCTTTGAAATCGTTGAATTCTTAATTTTATGAATTGAAATAGGCAAATGCAGGATTTAAAGTTGTAATCATAAAATCATTAATGTTATTGTATTCACTACGAAGCAGCATAAGTTATTCTTCCATACAAAATTTAATGTGTTTGATGGATTGTGCTTATTGGATGCATATTGAATTGTTTGTAAAAATAGTAAATAGTAAATACGAACAAACTGAGATGTCAATCTGTTCAAGTGTAATTGTACAATCTATCTTGATTTTGTTCATGTCTAGATTTCTGAGCCTTTGGAATTTATTTTTCTGAGGAACATTTTAGTATTTTATAATTTAATGGTTAACTAGAGTGGAGGATGACATTGGAATTTTAGGTGGTTAATATATGGGACCTGCATGATTATCAATTCAAGGAGACAATACTGACATATGAACCATTAGAAGCTGTGTGTGTAATTCCAAGTGTATCTAAGCTGGTGTCTGGCCTGAGACAAAAGCAATTATCACGTAAAAAGGAAAAGAAAAGTGATTTGTATCCAGTGCACTTTCTGACTGTTGGGGAACGTGGCATTATTCGTATATGGTTTTCTGAAGGGTAAGTTGTCTAGTTATATTTAATCATTTTAGCTTCTCATTGTAATATCAATATGATGTTGCTGAAAATGTGAGTGGCAATTCTTAATATTTTTATTACTGTTCGCTCTCACAAAAGTGCAATTTTCTTCTAGACATATTGTATATATTGGTATGTGATTGTAAATCATCTCAATAATCTTATCAATTTTTGCAGCGCTATATGCTTATATGAGCAGAAGTCTTCAGACGCAATTATTAGTTCTAATGAAGATGAAATAAAGGGAGGTTTTATATCTGCTGTCCTGCGACCCTTGGCTCAAGGAGTTTTGTGTGTTACTGCTGATCAGCGCTTTCTGTTCTATGATCTGGTGGAGAGTAATGAAGATGAATGTGATTTGAGGCTCAGCAAACAACTTATAGGTTACAATGAGGAGGTAGTGGACTTGAAGTTTGTTGGAGAAGAGGAGAACCTCCTTGCGGTGGCAACAAATTCAGAGCAGGTCCAGTTTTTGGGGAAAAAAGAGCTATATAATTTTTCGCTTTAGCAATGCTAACTATAATGATTTCTGCTAGATATTTTGTAGCTTTGTTTGATATTGTTATATGTTGAGGGTCATCCAGAAGTTTTATTTGAGATTATTATATTGAAAACTTAGAAGTCGTGACACTGTGATTGAAATTGTTAGGCGTCTAAATTCTTGAGTAGCTTAATCATAAACTAACATAACTTGTCAGTGTTTCCTATGCTTTTGTAATCCTTTGTAACTTGTAATGTAAGTTTTTGCAATGTAGATGGCAAGTTAAAAACGACAATATTAAATATTTTATGTTTTTGTGCTAAATAGCCATCTGACTACAATTAAATCTCTTTGTTGCAATTGAATCTGCAGCTGCGTGTGTATGAATTGGCCTCCATGGCATGCACCTACGAATTGCAAGGGCATACAGGCATAGTTCTTTGTCTTGATAGTATTGCTGTTTCTGGAAAAATACTTTTGGCTTCAGGGGCCCAAGATCATTCGGTAAGTATTGAATTGACAACACTTGGCCTGTTATGGTTCAGCAATTTATTTGAGTGGTTGTGTAAGTAGTAGGAATTGACCTTTAAGCATATTTTTTCAGTAGTTTGGTGCTGGATATTGTTTGTCACTTTCATTGTACTATGAGGTTTACAGTTAGGGAAATTTTAAAAAGAATACTATAAGGAAAAAGACATTTAAGATTCTCTATAAATGAATTAAAAATTCAACAAATTTTGCCTGAAAATGTGACTGTAACAATAAATTCCACTAAATATGCTACAAAATGAGATTATCTGTGTTAGATTGGTTCAGTGAACAAAAGTGAAATTCAACTGAAGCTGACAGTTTCAGTTTACCAGATTTTAGTGTCATTGACATCTAACAAATAGAAAAGGTAAACGACAGTTTAAAAGCTCAGACTGCTTGTTGCTCTCGTTGTAGATTGGTGGTGAGAAATAAAATAAATTTTGATTGGCAATGATGATAACAGTGTGGGATTGAACAGTTTTGGATGGAAAACAAATATTAAGGTCAGAAAATAACAGAGAATTCATGGAAGGGTCAGAAAAATTAAGGTCTCTCTCTCTCTCTTTCCTTTTATAAAAAATAATGATATATGGGAAAAAATCATCATAACAGGATAAATATAAATAAATTTAACGCTAAAGCATTTAATATTCTGATTATAATACACTTAACAAATCATTTAATATTGTGTGAAGAAAATTAAAATCTTTCTATACAAATATTTTAGGTAAATTAATTAAATCACAATCATAAATAAATCTTACCTAGGATAAATTGCTGGGTTGGGTAACTGATATTGCAATAAATTAAATACTTAAACCAATGTGATGGTTAAATGAATAAAATAAATGAAAATTTAACTCTCAATCCAGAAGGGAAAAATTGTTGCAGATGTCACAAACCGATTTGCCATTATACTGAGAAAACTGTATCTGTCAGATGACAACTTGAGAACAATAAAATTCTCTGCAAACTGTAAGGTTCAAAGCTGTACTTATGGATCTGATCCCCGTGTCAGCGGAAGTGAACCTTGCACCTGCAGAAGTGAACCTGATGTGAGGATCTGAACTTCACTTGTGGAAATGATCTGGCAGAATAATATTAACTGGGAAAGGTTTGACTTGATCTAGGAAAATGGTGTTTGAGAGACAGTCTGGGAACTTGCAAGACAAGGATTTGTTCTCCTTGCGTCAAGACCCTGGACAGGCTGATTGGAATGACAATGCACAAAGATACAAACTGATAATGCAATTATAACGCTTTGTGATGCTTTCACGCTAATGTTTCTTGATGATACTAGATGATTCAAATGAACTAGAGTTAGTCCTTAAATACACCATGCCAGCGATTTGAAATAATGTGCTCTTTATTTCACTTGTAAGAGCTAGTTGGAAGGGGGAACATGGGCTAATTTAAGAAATTCCAATTTAAAAGATACAGATACTTAAAAGGCAGTTTTGTATATGAGCTGGAAAACTTGTATATTCTGAGTTAATATCTTATAATCAGTTTTTAAATGAAAAGGATTTATTATCGCCACCTTTTAAAGGTTTTCACTCCAATGAAACTGAATGTAAATTTTAGCTCTTGCTATTAGTTATTCCTGCTCTTATGATGATTATAAGATACAATGTGTGAGAGATGTTAAACTTTGATGTATAGAGGAAGGAACTTTGATTTCATCTATTATCTCTGTGGTTGTCTACAAGGCATTTATTTTTTTTAATAATTGCTGTATTACTGTGGTAGCTTCTCTCTTATTATGCAATCTCTGCAGATAAACATTAATAAATTTTTTGTAGGTAAGGATCTGGGACACAGAGAGCAGATCGTGCTTATGTGTGGCAACAGGCCACATGGGTGCTGTAGGGGCTGTTGCCTTCTCAAAAAAAGCTAAGAACTTTTTTATCAGTGGAAGCAGGTTAGTAGATGTTTGTGATGGCATTGCATTGAATTATTATTAGCCAGTTGAATGCACAACCTGTTTGGAATACTTATGTAGATGTGAAACGAAGTGGTTTCAACTTTTCACGTAACGTCAAGTAAAATATTCTAATAAAAACATGTTTTGAAGTAAGCTGTATGTTTGTATATTTTCAAAAAATTCTGCATAGTGTAAAGCTTGCTAAATATATCAAACATAAACTTTCAATTATCTGTACCCATGGACCTTTTAAATTTACACCTGCTAACCCACTGTTTCTTGCAAATATGCATTGAAAATGCTTAAGGATATGTTTTATATTTTTAACCAAGCATTTTGTCAAGCTGATGTGAGAATAATAAGAAGCTTTCCATGGATAAACAAGCTCACTGAAAAATCCAGCCTTCCTCAAATATTATAGATACCCAACCAGTTGCCTCTTTAGCTGTATGCTGGTGAAATTAAAATTGGAATTTGTTTAGTGCATGCTAATCTATAAAAAGTTAGTAGGACTATAGATATGGCATATGACTCAGGACATAGGAGTGTTCTCTGGTGTAGTTTGCAAACTCGGACTCAACTTGGACTTGGCAATCCAAAAACTTGACAACTTTTTTTTTTTTAAATACTTAAATTTCTGTAATGTCCTCTTTTTGTAAAAGTGTTTAATAATAAACAATATTAATAAAATTAAAATATAAAGGAATAAAATAAAATTTAAATTATAAATATACAAGAATAAAATTAAACATAACTAAAATTTAGTTAAGTTTAATGAATGATCAAAAGGCATGAGATGAAAACTGGTGACTCCCTCAAACATGAGAAATAAAAGGGAGAAGAGAACTTCATTTGAAAGGGCGAGAAGAAGGAAGAGAAAAAGGGAAGGTGTGAATCAAGAAAGAATTAATAGAGAAGAAAATATGGAAGTGACTCATTCAAAAGGCAAAAGTCATGAAAGGTTGTGACTCTCTCAAAGGGTAGAAATGATGAAGGGTTGTGACTCTTTCAAAGGGTGTCAATTGTGAAAGTTTGTGACTCTTGCAAAGGGCAGACATGATGAGAGATGTGACTTCTCCCTCAAATTGGAAGATATAAAGGGGTGAAGGTTTCATTTGAGGAGGATCCAAGGGAGATCAATTTGGGGGAATTGTATACTATTCTCGAAGGCAACAATGAAAAGTGGCGAGTCAATTATTATGAAAGGTGGTGACCCTTTCACCAATAAAGTATAAAGGAGAAATCATTCCAAGCATTTGAGGGACTTATTTATCATCACTCGCCAATACATCAAATCAGCACTCACTCAATCATCACTCATCACTCTATGAATTCCCATTTATTCAATCATCATTTACTAATATATCAAATTATCAAATCAGAGGAAATTATTCAATCATCTATCAAACATCAATTGGGAATCAAGAAGGAAACACACCGTTCAAGGAAAATAAGATATAAGGACTCAAATCGAGCTATACAGTCTTGTGCATTACATCAGTAATTTAGTATGAATGATTAATGCTATATGCAATCTAAGAATATGGTATTATTTTTTTTGATCAGTTTTTTTCTAAGTTGCCGGTTCAGATTCTGGTACAGATGCGGGTTGGAAATTCGTCCAATTTTATTTTGGGTTGGGTTCGGATTCGTTTTGGGTTCGTCCGTCCAAGAATTTTAACACACACACACACATCGCTGCCTGTAACCTGCGTCTGTAGACAATACCTGTAGACAATGACTCAGTCTGTCGAAGAATAATGTCCAGCTCTGTAGATTATCGAAGAAGAATGCCCTGCGGGCCTGCCGTGGATGCAATGCAAAAAAACAAATGCCGTGAACGATAAACAAGAATGCCCTGCCGTGAATGCAATGAAAAAACAAATGTTGTGTATCACTTTAGCCTTTTAGGTTTCGATTTTGCTAAAAAGCAAATGTTAAAAAACTTAATTATTGTTGACTAAAGAGTCAACACTTGACCGACATTCCCAAATTTGCCCAAATTCGTTGCACATTCTCTCTGGGCTTGCGCGGGCATTAAGAAAGTTGTCCACATTCGCCGTAAATTCGTACAAGGTCCTGTTAGCAGAATTTGGTACGAATGTCTCAATCAAAACGCGACTTTGGGACGAATTCGAGTCGACTTCGAATTTGGAGCGAACCGCATCTCGACTTTGGGGTTCCAGAGGTGAATGTGGCAACTTAGGTTTTTTTTTATCTGTAAGAATATGGTATTATTATGTGATCTTTTATATGTAGAATATAGGCATCTATGTGTAATTCTTATATGTTTGCTGTTATCGATCATGGTAGGGATAATAGGGTTATACAAGGAGGGGAAACGGTTATGAGGTCCTATAAGCATACCACCTGATAGTGGTGATGGATAGTGCTATGAGGCCAAGGGGGTCAAGGAGTTGTAAGGAATAAATGTAATGCTATTTTCAGTTTAATGTCTCCATTCATGTGTATGAACTCAAAATATATATTGTTTTGGAATGTATTCTTCAGCACATTCACATAAACACCACTAGATGAATTTGACAAGTTATAAATCTGTTGCATGTCTTGTAGCAGCTCTTTTGTGTGCTTGCATATGAGTTTGGATAGTCCATTGATGGATAACTAAGTAGAAAAAGCTTAGAATGATATTTGCTAATGCTTGATGAGCATATCACCCATAGTTTGTCATTTTTCTCTTTCCATTCCTTCTTGTTGAGCTCTGTCGCCCCTGGGTTGGACACCAATCTCATTGAATTTGTTCCACTCACTCATTTCAAACAAATTACAAATTATACTTATTTTTAGTTTCATTTTGTGTTGTTCATTAAACAACTGTATACAAGGAATAAAGTTTATCATTTTTTGTGAATCATGCAAGTTATCCCATGATGTGCTAACTCCCAAGGTGCTATATCAGCTCAACAGGGGTTAAAAATAGCTTGTTTTGCTTGGTTCAGTGACAGTCTTTGGGGCTTTGTAAGTGAGTTGGCTTTAGCTATTATCTAGTTCAGTGGTGTTCATCATGTGTGATTTCAACATCTGTTAAGGTATACCCCTGGGAATACCTCCCAAGTTTAAGCTGAGCAAAGTCTAGGAGATGGAACCCTCTTGTACAGTTAGCTCAGAGTCCTTCATAGTTTGTAGATTAACTAATTTTACTCACTTGTTGAGAACCTTGGCCATGTGAATGGAATTTGGTTCTTGGAAGTGGAGCAATGATTTTGAGACCTAATATGAAGTACCAATCTGCTTTGAGACAGCTCATTATTGTGAAAAAATAACTTATTATCCTCTTGAATAGAGGGCAATAAGCTAAGTTCAAAATATTTCAAATGGTGAAATTCCAAGAATGGACATTTTCATATAACTTGTTGGCTTTCCACATCACCGGAACTACTGGAATCACATTGTTATTAAAACCAAGTTCACGTCAATTGATGGGCTAATAGATGCTTTTCTTTAGTGGGACTACTACAATTGATAAGAATGATTTTTCAATCAATGCCTGTTTATATAATGGCCATTTTACACATGTTGTGCTTAGTCCAAAATGCCATTGAGGAAATACAAACATTTTCTTTTGTGGGGAACTGGAGACTCATTAAAATTTCCTCTCATTATGTCGTCAACCTTTAGTAAAGCGTAGAAAGGGAGGCCTCAATATCAATGATGTGCTGAAATTTAGCTAAGCTATGTCCATTAAGCTATCTTGGAGATTACTCTATCCCTACTCCAGATTGGTTGATGTTCTAAGTATTTGTATATTATAGACAATGGTATAGTTTCTTTGAAAGTTGCTTGGTCTCATACTCTCTCCATTAATCAAATCATCAAAGATGGAATGGTCCTTCGTAAAGACAAAACCACTTGGCTAATAGGAAGTGGCTTCAAAAGTAAACTCTTGAACTCTTAGAATTATTTTCCCTCTTTGAATGGACTAGGGGAAAGGGCCTTGTAGTTGCCCACCCTAACTTTGTACATCCTAAGCTCCTAAATGGTACATCAGATTTCGTTTCTTCATATGTGATTCAAAAGCTTAAAGGTATTGTTTATGCTTTTTATATAGCTATGACGATCATGGGACGAGTTCTTATGTTCACAAAGGTCCCAAAGTGGTCAATTGGAGGTGTTGACTGATTCCCACACAACACACCAATTGTGCATTACAGCCACCAAAAAGTTGCACAACTCCAATTCATTTTTGTGATTGTGCATTTATATATTTAGTGCCAAAAAGTAATTTTTTTATCCTAAATGACTTGACAGATGGTCATCATAACTACCCAAAAACTAAAACAATAACTCTTAGCTCTAAAGTCAAATGTAAAGTAACTCAATTTTCTGTGGAAATTCAATGTACCATTTAGGAGTTTAGGGTGCCAAAGATAGGATGGGTGACTACTAGGCCTTCTCTCTTTATTGCAATTGTATTGGCATGGTAGACTACACATGCATGAGTGAACGCGCATTAGTGCATGTGGAATTTTTTTCCAGGCTCTTTAATCTTCATGTATTGGTTATTGTAAAGGAATTAATTGGGGGGGTTAGATGCGCGATAGGTGGTCAAAAAATGTCTTAAATTTTCCCAGTCTATAATATTAGCTTGAGGCTTCTAAATTTGACTACATGAGCATTTTCACATTAATGTTTTGGATCATACTTAATGATGCATCAATTCTCTTTGCTTGCTATCTCCATCTTCATGATGGATCATGGAGTATGATTTGGAAAAATGCTTACACAATCAAATCCAAAAACTTCAATCTAACTCAAAAAGTGGATAATTTTGGCCAAGCTCCCCGAGCAATAGCTTTTTTGGTTTTGATGCTTAGTTCTATTGGTTCCTTTTATTCCTTTAGGAGCATTTCGAATGAGGATCACGTAACTATCTTAATTCTAAAAAGAACACAACAAAATATCTGGGAAACAACACTAATCCAAAAAACATACAAAATTACTATCCCCTCTAGCAACATGCAAGTTTTTGCAATAGCAAAGGTTTGGTTCCTAGGGATCAAATTCCATCTTTAAAACCACATGATGCGTCTGAAGAATTTAGGAACCACTAGTTCAAGGCTACACCAAATTCAATTGTGATGGACTCTCTAGATGAAACCTATGTTAAGCAAGCATATCAGGAAAATTTTGAGCCAATTTGGACAGCCACCTACTTTCCTTCAATTGATACATGGGATTTCACTCTTACAACCTTGTTAAACTTCTTGCTATCAATTTGGGTCTACAAAATGTGGGGAACTTCAGGTTCCATAGTCTTGAGAAGACATGTGATTTTCAACCTTTTGTCAATGTTATAATTGGTATTAAAATAATCGATTAGAGGTATGGCTTTCAAGATAGCAAACAATGTTTTTTTGTTCCCTCATCCTATTCAAATACCTCAAGGTCTTTTTTCCTAACATACAAAGAGACTCAATGTCAAGGTCAAGCAATCTCAACAATTGCAGTTTTCCTTTCCATTTGAATTGATGAAGGAAATTAGTGTTGATGGTCCATGTGTCAAGGCAAGATTCAAGATCCCTCTGAACTCCACGAACTTGCCATAAATCCCCATGCTTTTAAAAAATGTAAACCATAAGCTGATGATCACTTCCCTGTGCATTTCCTTGTCCCCTCCCTAACTTTATTTTATCCCCTATATCCGCCCTACTTCCCACATTCTCACTACCCTTAAAGTATATTAAACATTATTGCATCTCATTTTTTATATCCATTGTCTTTATTCCCTATCGTGTTCTGCTTTCCTAGCTTTAATCCTACTTTCCCTGTTTCTACTCTCTCTTTCACCTTTACATTATCTTCTGACGCTCATCACTTTCCCACTTATCAGTGCGACCCGTAATTCTTTCAACATAAAGCCTAACCTGAATTGCACCCTTTATACTTCTCACAACCCTCTTTCCACACAGCACTGTTGTTCTTTGTTTCAACTTCTACACATAGCAATCTGCAAACCAGTGGTGTTCCTTCTAGGGATACTTTGAGATCTTTCCTATTAAAAAAATTGAATGGTAAGGGATTGCTTTCAATGATGAAGTCCATTAAAATTTAAAATCAGGTTTAATGCCCACAAACATTTTAATACCCAAAGTCTCATTTTCCAGATTATACTCTGAATGACAAAGTGCAAGAGAGAAGTTAGGATGAAGACATGCTATGAGAGAGTGGATAGTCAGAGTGATGATATTTTACATGTATTCTTATCCCTTGGTAGATGTTTCTCAACATATTCTAATGGTTCAGCTGTTGAAGACTAAGGCTATCAAAGCAGAGAATTATTTCTACACAAATGGCATCAGCACATGTGATTGGATTTTGTCTATCTAATGTCTAAGGGGAAGCTTATAGCTCTGCAGTAATTACTAATTACCATAATTTCAAAGGGTCATTTCACTTCGGTATTTTAATGCTGGCTAAAAAGATCCAAAAACTAATTGCAAAAAGGAGAAGCAATAGGCTTCTTAAGAGATCTATAAAATGAAAAATGCTGTTCTACAGATGCATTTGCCTTCATTCTCCTTCTCCTGCTAACAAAACCCACAACAGGAAGAAATGAACACTTAGCAGCAAGATGTAGGGTTTTCAAATGCCTTCCCACTTCGGTATTTTAATGCTTGGTAAAAAGACCCAAACACTAAAGGCAAAAAGGAGCAGCAACAGGCTTTTTAAGAGATCTATAAAACAAGAAATGCTGTACTACAGATGCATTTGCCTTCATTCCTGCTCTCCTGCTAACAGAGCCTACAACAGGAAGAAATGAAAACATAGCAGCAAGATGCAGGGTTCTCAAATGCCTTCCAAGTTGTCAACCTCTATAAATAAGAAGCATCTCAGCAATGTTGACAAGTGTGAATCCACTTCTTTCATTAATTCATTTTTAAAGATGTACATGCGAACTATGCAATCCAATGGTCAAGTTTATTATCAGGCCTGATCGTTTCAAGGAAAAAAACGGAAATCTAAATGTTTCAGCTCCTGTCTGTGTACTTTGTGTCTTGGTTTTATCTGGGACGGTTTTCGCCGCAGGTCACACTATCTTGTGTGCTACTGACATGTTTGACCCCAGTTGAAACTGTCATCAGTGCCATTTACCCATCACGAGCAAAGTCCCCAGTGTGTCTGGATCAACCAAGCAACTTATACTAATCTTTTCCAACTCTTTTCCGAATAGCTTTCTCAAATCCCTAGGATCAAAAGAATAATGTAACAAGTAACATGCTAGTTCATGCTTTGATTTATTCCTGGGTTTGCATCCATATATAAATCAGTCCTTAAATATTGGGTCCAAGTTGTGCTGCTGTTAAGAACGCATTGCTGTCATCTTCATAGTTAATTCTACTTTAAGTATGTAATGCAATCTATTTCATCTGTGTTAGGTATGGCTGCCCTTTTTTGACTCTGGTGCCATTTGACCATTTCAATTGGTTATGGCTGTTTGAAAGTGCAGCTTTTCCTACCTCAATGCAATCACAGGTTTTATTAAAAAGGTGGTCAAACCTGTTTATTTTTTGAAATCATTCCATGCCAATGAGAAAAGCTCATTTGAAATGCAAGCAAATAAAAAACTAGGGGAAATGGGACATACATGCATTCCCATTTAAAATGTGAGTGATTCACCATGCTATGCCATTGTCATTTGAACTATGCTTTTTCCTTGATTTCTTTACCCTCACAAACAACCTCCAAGTTGAGAAAGGTCCCCTTTTGGCCATAAAAAAGTTCATCTTTTGTGAGTTAGTGGGTCAACTGTGATCCATTCTCTTAGTAATATATATATATATATATATATATCCACCCCCTTGCTGTCCTCCAAATATGGTGCTCTCTCTCTCTCTAACCTACACATGGGCACACATGCACACACTGTAATGTCCCCAAATTATGAGTACCCAAATTTTGCCCTAGGTTATAGTTTTTTTAAAACAAGTAGGGGTTGAAGATTCCTTTCTTTTTTGTGAGATTCAAAGCAAGTTAGGAATCATTTATAATCATAATTCATTAATAGATTTCTTTTGTTAGAAATAAGCATATATTGGAAATGTAGAGCAAATCACTAGATTGCTCAAATCAATCTTAAGATGACTCCACCATAGAAGAGATAAGATAGGGTGCCTAGAGACCCTCTACCTTAGGCCAAGAGCGGAAATACCAAACCTCTTGGGGTCATGTGGCCCGTGCCATCCACATGAGGGGGGGTACCTAGTGAGGTGTCCTATCACCATTCTCCTCAATCTTGCCATTTCTTACTTCCAATGATTGAACATCCTTATTCATTCGTTTTCCATGATAGAGGTCATGAGGAGTATTCAAAACAGGGTGCCCAGAAAGGGTATCCTTCCTAAGCCCAAAGGCAGTCCCCTTTGTCCCCTTTTGGCCCCATGGGACTCCTTGGTCATTTACCATGAGGTGAAGTGCTTATAAGGTGACCCCATCACTGTTTCCCTGTTTGCAATCTAGGGTGCCCTCAAAGTCCATCCTTTCTAAGCCCAAAGACAATACCCTTGGTACCCCTTTGGCCCCATGGGACTCCTTGGTCGTATACCATGAGGTGGCGTGCCTAGAAGTTGACCCCATCACCATTCCCCTACTATGGGCTGACCTTAAGAATCAATCAGTATATATAAAGAATTCAATATTATGCATATATTTTGTATATGCGATAATTATTTATTAACAACATAACCTAATCATTAATGAGCAGATATAGATAATTACACCGTAGGCGTTTCCATATGAGAAAGGCCAGGCTATTTTTTTCAATCAATGGCGGGTGAATGTGGAGAGAGAATGACTACCATTGAAATGCTGTCATCCGTTAGATTTATTTTTCACTTTTTAGTTGTCATTTTCCTTTTCACACGGTTTGGATGACACTCAATATTTTATGGGATTAGAAGGCTAAAGCGAACATCTCGTCAATCATTTGTTTGAAGCTATACCCTCCGATCAAGTCATTATCAAAGTACATCCTGCTGGCAAACATTCTGTAGGTAATATTTTGAGTAAGGGAGGAAAACCTTTTCTTGACATCCACATACTGTGCTCCGCGCCCTCTTTCCTGCCAGATGGAGATCATGGTAGACACTCCTTCCTCTCTCACAAATCTGAAAGAATCGATTCTCTTCACTGTGAGCAGCTCCACCGTCAACAGCTTTCTCATGTGCCTCCAGTACTCTCCATATGGACCATACGCCAAGTCTTTATGATCATAGCATATGTATTTCCCCTGTGTACAGTTCCGTCTGGTTGCAAAGGCCAAATCAGGCGTTTTGAGGAACAGTGGGGATGGAGCCCAAATGGTGAAACATGATGGATCCATATTTCCTTGCCAGCGCTGTAAGAGAGTGACGAGGAAGGTTTCCCAAGAGATGGAGACTTCCTATGAGAGGCCATGGACGTGGTCCAGGAGGCAACTTCAATTTGCTGCCATTGCTCTTTAGCTTATACACAAAATGGTAGAAGAATAAGCAGACAATGCCAAGTCCAATGGCGATGGCCTCATCGAGGGACTCCATTGCTATGAGAAAGGGAAAGCTGCAAGTCTGCAATGAATGGGAATCCACAAACCAAACCTTTTAATATTGTCCACAAGTTTTACTGCCTAGAACGACACAAAATAAAACCATTGAGTGACAACTACGTTAGTGATAATGTTCTATAAACAAACAAAAAACATAAAGCTAAACAAATGTCAGAATGGCAGAAAAGCTTTTTAATAATTACAAATAATAATTTTTACGCTGTAGGCGTTTCCATCTGAGAGCCCAGGTTAGATTTATCAATCTAATGGTGGGAAATTCTATAGACAGAATGACTACAATTTAAGTCATCTGAAGTGTTCATCAAATTCCACCACTTTACATGTCATAAATCTTCCGCTCGATGAAAGTAGAAACGAAAATGAAAAGCGGCCAAAAGTAGTACCTATTCAAAGTAATCAAAACGTCTATGTCGTCGCCCTTCGTACTCCCGTCTAATACTCCATTAAGCACTATCAAGAACACTAAATCCTACCGGACACGCCAGCCCCCACAATAATGGTAGTACAAGTGGTGGCATTGCCATCAATGGAAAATAAAAAGCACAACAAACATATTGCCAAAATGTGGCGAAACGCTATATTAGCTAAACCCATTTTATTCAACATGTAATTTGGCTTGCAACTCGCCTGCTCACGGGCTGCTATTTGTAGGTGAAATTGGAGGGTGTTAGTCAGATATTTTGAGAGGGAAGGGATATTTGCACGTTTTAGATAGAAAACCTTATCTTCTTTAAGAACCACATAATCGTAACTTCCCTTTTTTGGCGTGTACATATTTTCCAGTGCAAGGGAAACGTGAACGAATTTTGGAAATGCATGACCTATGGTTGAAAAATATCATTTACTTCAGTGGAAAATCATTAAAGGTATTAGATGAAGCTCCGAAAGGTCAAGTGAGCAATTGGTGTTTGATTTCGTACTAAATGTCTATACTGTGGTTTACAGGCTGGAAACTTTTTCTATTTTATTCGTCAATGAATGATTACAAAGAAGCTCGGCAGCTTCTGTCGCATCCTCTGTAGTTTGGTGTATGGTATATTCGAGGGACATTAGATCTTATAAATACTAGCAATGACACCTTAGTGTGCAATGGGTAAGTAGAAGAGGTGTGGGAAGTCAATTAGGAAAAATTATGATGTACTTTTTCATACAATTATGTTGCACATGAGGTCAATCAATAAAGAGATAGAGAGGCAACGAGATATAAATATTTTGGTCTATAAAGAGGGAGAGTGAGAGAGGGATGAAGAACGAGAGGGAGACATGTCTAGAAATAGTGGAAAAGAGGAAGACAAAGGTAGAGATAAAATAGAGTGAGAAAGAAAGAGGGGGACAAATAGATAAAGAGATAGAGAGGTAAAGGGAGGGAGACATGTCTAGAGATAAAGGGGAAAAGAGGTAGTTGGAGATAAAAAAAAATAGAGTGAGAGAGGAAGAGGGAGACAAATAGATAGAGTGTTAAAGGGAGAGATAACTTCATGGATATAGAGGAAGATGGAGAGGGAGAAATAAAGAGATAAATAATGAGATAGAGTGATAAAGATGTAAGTAAATATGAAAAGAGAATGAGATGTGTCTAGATGGAGTGATAATGTGTGTGTGTGTGCGTGCGTGCGTGCGAGGAGGGAGAGATAGGGGGGAGAGTGTAGATGGAAGATGTAAATATATAAAAAATAAAGAATGAGAGAGGGGGAAATATGAAGATAAAGATATAAGTAGAAAGTAATAGAGAGAGGTAGAAAGGTGGAGATGAGAAGATAGAGATACATATAGAGGGAGAGATGGGAGAATAAATATAAAGATGTAAAGATTAAAAGGTATAGGAAGGGGGTGATGGAGAGAGATGGTTGGATAGAGATATAGATGAATATAAAGTGGGAGGATGGGGAAAAACAAATAGAGAGTTAGACATAGATCAAGAGGTAAAGATAGAAAGAGATCTAGGGAGATACAGAGGGAGACATAGAGAGGGAGAGATAGAGAGGACGAGTTATAAAGATATATAGATGGTGAGATATATTGATACAAAGATAAGGAGATCTAGAGAGGATGAGAGGGAGTGATAAACAAAGGGACAAATACTTAAATGACCTTTCCATAACTCTACAGCGTTCCCATTGCACACTAAGGTGCGATTGCTAGTATCTATTATGCTATGCTAAGCGGTCATAACAATGATACATCATCAGTCAGTCTTGTGTAGGTATAAATGGTACTTATTTGGTCATGTATAAGGAATTCATACCAAAGACCATAGTATATATTTGAATCTGCTATGTATTATTAATCAGTAATGCCAAATCTGCCTACTTCCCTTGCGATTCAATATTCTTCTTGCTTATTTCCCATCATATTCTTCTCCCTTTTGATCGATATAGTGGTCCTAGATCTGATCTGTTACAGGTCTGATTCAGTTTGCATTTATTGCTCACAATGATCTTCCCTTGGTCTGTAGCTGTGTTCTTTGTATTGGTTGCTGCAGATACTTCAGCCTGTCTTCTTTAATTGACTTGCTTGTCTCCCCTTCTATATCCTTCTTCAATTAAGTTCTTCTCTTGTATATCTCCTTTGAGGTAGTCACACCTTTTCATTTGCTAATTGCCCTTTGAAAGGGTCACACCCCTTTGGTTATGAAAAGATACATCCGTTTGACAACAACTGCTGCCCCTTTCACTTCTTATTTAATCCTCACCCACCTCTCACAGCTATTTAAATCTGCACATATCCCAATTAAGATCTGCATATCTTCTTCTAGATCTATATATCTTATTTCCTTCGTTCCTTCTCAATTTTATTTCGGATCCCTTCTTTTACTTCTCTGAATCTGCTCTAGATCTCCTCAACTCCCTTTCCTCCATTCCATTTGATCCTTCTTCCCCTTTACATCTTTCTTATGTGAGGGATAGGTCACACCTCTTCATCATGTCTGTCTTTTGTCAAGAGGCACGACCTTTTATAATTTTCCATCTTTCGAAGAGTCACAACCCTTTGAAAGAATTACAACCCTTCATCAATGCTGCCCTTTGAAAGAGTGACTTCCTTATTTTCTTCACATTCCTTTCTTCTCCCCCTAATCCTTCTCTAATTCCTACCCTTTCAAATGAACTCTAGTCCCTTTTATATCTTATGTTGAGGGGTCATAACTCTTCATTATGTATCTTTTGACCTTTCATTAACTTAATTAACTTTTAATTATATTATATTATATTTATTATTATTTATTTATTTTTATGTTCTAAATTTATTATTAAATCCTATTTCGGAAAGGGGACATTACACACACATATTGAAAAATTTATATATATTGCTGTCCCATACTGTCCCTCAAAAATGACCTTCAGAGATTTGTTCCTAAGATGCATCTCCTGCCATCCCTCCATCCCCTGTCCCTGAAATGGAATGAAAGTATTATTTATGTTTCTGTATCTGTACTCAACATGTTCCAAACCTGGGATCAACAAGAAAAAATGAATCTTGTACCTAAACACATAATCAGGTAACTTAGTTTTAAACTAACATGACGAATCTTGTCTCTCAAGTATATTAAGCAAGCAGCATTGAGGTACGTTGACATGTTGAGGACAGAGGATTGATAAAGCCTGCTTAAGTGAGAACATCACTGTTACTGTTACTGTTACTGTTTATTAGTTTAACACTAAATTTGGCCAATGATTTCAATTTCAGGATGGCAGTGCAAATTTAATTTAGTGCATGAAAAATTAATTTTAAGTGTGTATAAGAAATGACAATTGAAATTGTAAGCCTCTAGGTTTGGCACAGTTTGACAGAGGCTTTGCAAGGTCCTGAGTTTGACTCACCATCTCAGCTTACCTAACGTGGATGGCTTCCGGGCGGTTGCCATCATCCCAAGGGACTAGTCTTGCCCCGGCTTGCCCCAAAGATGTCGCTGGCTGGGTAATGGGGACAACCCAGATTTCCCAAAAAGAAAAATCCAATTGAAATTGTAAACAACCTAATACTTAACACATTGCATTGAGCAATGAAATGCTGAATATCAATATATAATATATTATATTCAAAATGATTACATTCAAAACTCATGTTATTGACCAATGGTCTAATGCGTGTAATCACCCCAAAGTCCAAACTCCCCATCACTGGAGTTTCTGGAATCCTTAATGTCAAGCTCCACCAGTCCAATACCAACCAACCTTGTTTATGCCATGTCATCATCAACTTGAGTTAGCTCTCTAGCGCTACATACCATTCAGTTGTTGCATTCTCCTTGTTTGTAAACATGTTACAACCAATGAGATATGAGGTGCTTTGCATGGCTACACACTTCTTTGGCTTTCTAAAGGTAAGTCTATTCCACTTAATAAAGTGGATAAAGTTATATGTGCATTTGTTCCGTTTAAATAACAGAAGAGTTAGAAACTTGGGACAACATACAAATGGTTAGTGTGGCTGTCAAAGAATGAGGCCCATGCATAGTAGACTACAGAATTGGATTCTCCTGTGCCAGGGTCTTTCTATCTAGCTTGGCCTCTTTTGGATGTCCCATAAGAGTGGCAAGCTTTGTCTACTAAGTAGGAATGATGAATGCATCCCAACATTGTACATCTTCTAAATAGCCATCATGAACCTTGTTTCAACATCATTTTCTTGCAGAGGGGTAATAATACCAAACATTTGCACATACCATTTCAGGCTCAATTCCATGCAGCTTTGTGCAAGGTTGAACTTCTCTCACAATCGTGTCTCATGTGAATAAGCTCATGTGAATAAGGACCTTCATTTTGCCAAGTATACTGTCAATGCACTCATACATTTCCAAGGCTATGTGCATTCCTGTCCCCATATCCACTGGCTGAAGACTGGAGCAATGATAGAGATAATGGATATGCAAAATTGCATCAGCCCCAAAAGTGTTGCTCTTCACCACCCTCCTTTACTCTCTTCCCTTGCTTTGATTTAGTAGTAGGCCATCAATTCCACCTTGTGTCATGACCATTAGTTGCCATGCCTTTTGCAACTCAAGCATTTTCTTCAAGAGAATGGAGTACAGTGTATGTCTAGTTTTTATTTGTTCAAAAACTCTTTATTGGAGAAGGTTTGGATTAGTACATGTGAAAGTCTGGTGGTTGCAAATAAACATCTGCACATCCCTAGCATCATGTATGCCTTGTTTGATCCAACCAAATTTGCCAATGTCCTTGAGTGTATCATTTTGGAATGCACACAAGGACTCTACCAGATATCTTTGTAGGCCACTTCAATCAAAAAATCATGTAGTACTGCATCTATGATATCTAGCACCACATTTTCTGGACCAACCTCCTCAATGACATCTCTAAGGGTTTGGAATTGCTAATCAGCATCCTTGTGGTGCCTTTAACAATAAACAAGCCTAAGGAAATAAGAGCCCTTTGTACATGTGACTATGATGTTGATGAGTAGACGATTCTTAACGTTTGTCCACCCATCCATGATTATGTTGCATTTATCAATGACTTGGGTAGCCTTCATTTTCTTCATTATAATATTAATCTTGGAATACTTCTTATTCAAGATTGTTGTATGTAGTTTTGTCTCCCTTGGTGGTTTACATGAAGGGCCTATTCTTATTATTTTGTCACAACCTTCTTACAGTAAGAGTAGTTGGCCACATGCAATGGAATGCCATTAACAAAGGAGAGTTTGCTAATGGGATCATTTGCCTCATCCTTATTTTGGACATTAAATAACCCCGCCACTTGGTTTGGAGCATCACTATTAACCCTATGTTTGCCTTTAGGCTACTAGTAATTCCCATTAATGGCATATTAATTATTATCAGTTGTAGGTGATATTGTTTTCACCACAACCCCACAATTTATATATTTCAGCCTTCTGTTTGGTTGACTAGGTGCCACATATCTCAAGGCCTTTGCCTCAGACATGGAGGAGATGTGCATTAATTCAATTAATGATGCCTTAAAATTCATGGTTATAAAATTGACAATTTCACAGCTTAGTGCCCCCTGATGCCCTACGCTTTACTTGTAGTATGGATGCAAATTGTCTCAAAGGGGACTTATTGGTGAAGGGGCCGTTGGCAATTTTTTCCAGCACTGTGGAAGAACATCCTTACTGGCCCAAACCACACCCCTTGTCTATCCTCATATCCTCAGACCAAACTTCAATCCTCATAGATTGACTGACCCACATTGTTATTCATGCTATGCAAACTCATAGTGACAAAACAAGAAATAAATTTTATGGTTTAAATTTTAAACCATACATAATACAAGGGTTCAAGACAGATTTTATTTTCTTTTTTCTTGTTTCAACTTTCAAGTCACACATTTATAGAAGTAGAGGATACACAAAAGGTTGCTGGAATTGACCTGGAATTGGAAAACGGGAATTGGTGAATTGGTATAGGCCAATTCTAATTTTGGTCCAAAATGAGCATTCTGCACTTCCACCTCAGAACCTGGAATTAGAATTGAGGCATGGAATTGGAATCGAGAATTCAATTTTGAGAAGGGAAACCAATTCCCGTTTTCCAATTCCAGGTCAATTCCAGCAACCAAACGGGTAAGAGTCCTTGTTCTTCAACTACCATCAGATAAGGGTCTTTACTTCAAGTTGCATGAAGCACAGAAGCAAAGGATTGAAATCCTAAACTTTTTACCTAGAGAAACTTTAATAAATAAATTAAGAAACCTAAAATACTACTTTCATAAAAGTAAAGTTAAAAGTTTAACCCTGAAAACTTTTTTTAATTTTTTATGATTCTCTAGTAGAAACAACAGTTCAACATTCTAAAAGATAATATTGTATCAATTTGCATATACAAATACTTAAACAATAAATTCTGAAAACAAAAAAAACACATTTGCTGAACATCATTTATTTTAGATTTGGGAATGGATGATGAAAATAGTAAATGCGAATGCCAAAGTATGGAGGGCCAAGGCTCACCTTGAAGGCTTGATGTTGGATTGATGAAGACCTGCCACGAGCTTTTCTTTTTGCCCTTGCTCTTACTCTCTTCTCACTCTTGCAGCCTTACTCTTACAATTCTCTCTTGCTTGATGCAATGACAAACTTGATCGTGTTTTGCATTGAGGGTGGGATGTCATTTATAAGGTTTATAAGTGCTTAGGGTGTGGGCAAGGACAATAGAACTTTTAGGATTAATGCTAGTGGTCCATTTATTCAAAACAAATCCTTAAGACTTTGTTTTTTGACATTCCAGCTAGAAGGGACAGCTATGAGTTTTTGGGATGTTTAAAGGATGTGATGAAGTTTCTGTATGTCTTGGGGAAACCCTGACATCCCCTAACTACCCCATCAGGGGGAAGGCAATGGAGTTATCCCTCAGAAATGTCCCGTTCCAAGGGAACCATCTTGGGTCTATGACCTGCTTTCTGGGAGTGGTGGGGGTGCATCCCCGTGGTGTCCTACCATCCTAGGGAGATTCCAGTCTGTAGAATGGCCTACTTTTTGGGGTTTGGGGGGGTGGGGGATGCAGGTCCCTGTGGAACACTGCTAACAAGAAAGTTTTCTTCTACAGGTTTTTGAGTTCTGTAAGTTTGAAAAATGTTCTGAAACAGAAATAGGCATGCCAAGTAGTTGTTCATAATCCCAACATTGAGACACATTTGTGAAGATTCTGAGTCACCTGTCTTTTGTTCAAAATTGTCTACTTTATGTTTGGCTCAATTTGTATTTGTGATTTTGCCAAAATTTGGGACACTTTATCTTTAGTGAATACAAAAAAACACAAGCAAGCATGGAAATGATTGGGGATTTATTTATTCTTCTTTTTCAGCGATCGCACAATCAAATTGTGGAATATAGCAAATGTGCTCGAATCTAATGGTGCTGAAGAGCCAGTCAAGCTCAGTTCACAGGCAACTGTTGCAGCACATGACAAGGACATAAATTCTGTGGCAGTTGCACCAAATGACAGTCTTGTCTGTACTGGGTCTCAGGTTTTTGAGTCAAACACTGCTGGTTATATATTGCTATACATTTCTGGCTTAGAGAAAATATTGATAATAACATCTTTGGTAAAAGGAATTTATTGATTGCTTGAACCATATCTGATGTACCTTTATCAGGATAAAACTGCTCGTGTGTGGAGGCTTCCACATTTAGTACCATTGATGGTTTTAAGAGGCCATAAAAGGGGAGTCTGGTGTGTAGAATTTTCCCCCGTAGACCAATGTGTAATGACAGCATCTGCTGATAAGACAATCAAAATATGGGCATTATCAGATGGGTCATGCTTGAAGACTTTTGAAGGACATACTGCCAGTGTATTGCGAGCTTCATTCCTAACTCGTGGGACACAGTTTATTTCTTCTGGTAGAATCACTTGCTCATCCTCTAAAGATCTTATCTATTTTTAAATGTAATTGCTTTGTTCTTTCTAACATTAATGATTGTACTTCATTTGTCATATATTCATCATTTATGATAAAATAATTCTGCTTGCTGTTTGAAACATTTTTGTTCCCAGGTGCTGATGGCTTGTTGAAGTTGTGGACAGTTAAGTCAAATGAATGTATTGCAACTTTTGACCAGCATGAGGACAAGGTGAACTGCAGCTTCCCTCTGAGTTTTCAAGCCATTAACTGTGCATAATATGAAATGCATTTCATGGACCGGTGTCTTTTCTATGCTTTTAATCTCGTGTACACTTTTGTTTGAAGATTTGTTTTCATTGCACACATGAGACTACATTTGATGTTTTGGAGGCTCCATTCTTTTTTGTTTTCACTTTCTTTGCTTCTTATTCAAGTTAGCACTCTAGATTGCAAGCTGTCGAACTATGCAAGTATTCCAGTGTTTAGATTTTGTTCCATGTCAGTATCTCCTTGTGGATAACATCATTTTGTGTGTTTATATTACATTTCACTGTTTTAGTGTACTTAGTACATCTCATTTAGCTAAGATTCATTTGTTTGTAAAGATTTTGGCATATACTTTCATTGATTAATAAGAAAGAATTTGTCTGTTGTGATTCTCACGACACCTGATAAATATATTATTATATTTCTAATCATACACTTATGCAGATCTGTGCCTTGGCTGTTGGAAAGATCATTTTTATTTTCATTTTCTTTGCTTATTGTTCAAGTTTAGCACTCTAGATTGCAAGCTGTTGATCTATGCATGCTATATCATGTGTTATGATTTTGTTACATGTCAGTATCTCCTTGTGCATAACATAATTTTGCGTGTTTATACTACATTTCACTGTTTTAGTGTACTCTGTATATCTCATTTATAGCTAAAATTGGGTTAGCTTATAGTTTCATTTATTAATAAGAGAGTTTGTCTATTTCAATCCTGACAATGCCTGATAACTACATTGATTATATTTCTAATCATATACTTATGCAGATTTGGGCCTTGGCTGTTGGCAAGAAGACAGAAATGCTTGCAAGTGGTGGCAGCGATTCTCTTGTAAATTTGTGGCATGATTGTACTGCTGCAGATGAGGAGGAAGCTCTTCTCAAAGAGGTATCTTTCACGGGTTTCAGTTTGATGGTAGTACTGAGTATGCAGTTGGGCAGTACTGTAATTATAATGGCTATTATATTGAAAATGAGTTTGTTCAGCTTGTTGGTCTCCAAAATATATATAATCTCTTGGTTTCTTATGACTACTGCTGTAGCTTTGTCCCTTATTTTTGAGTCCTCACATATTCTCGACATATTTGTTTACACGCCTTCTGTATATTGACATATATGCCTTGATCCATGCCTCATCACTTTTATGGTACAGGCAGAAGAAACATTGAAAGACCAAGACTTGGCAAATGCTCTAGCAGATACTAATTATGTCAGAGCAATTCAACTTGCATTTGAACTAAGGAGACCGTATAAGCTCCTTAATATCTTTACAGAACTTCAGAGGTGCGATCCGGTGCTTGTTCTGATAGTTTGCTATCTTTTTTCATATTTCTTGAATTATTTTTCTAACTTGAAGTCTACCTTTGTCAGAATACGGCATGAAGAGAATCATATACGTACAGTGATAAGTGGCCTAGGGAACGAAGAACTCAGATTGCTTTTAGAATATGTTCGAGAATGGAATACAAAGCCAAAATTTTGTCATGTTGCCCAGTTTGTGTTATTTCATCTGTTAAGTGTCCTTTCTCCAACAAACATCATGGAGGTACATCTTTATTCAAGTTTTAAACTATCTTGGGTGCGCATTTATATATATTTTTATTTACATATATATATTTTCTTGATCGTATACATATTTTGGTTTGTTTCATTTCATTTTAGGTTCGAGGCATTAATGAACTCTTGGAGGGTCTTATACCATATTCACAGCGCCACTACAGCAGAATAGATCGGTTTGTGAGAAGCACATTTCTCTTGGATTACACCCTTGCATCAATGTCTGTTCTCACTCCTCCAGAGACAGTTTTGCCATCGAATTTACCATTCAGGACATCTACACAAAAAGAACAGCATCAATGTTCAGTAACTGAAGCAAATTTGACTACTGTGGAGCCTGTTTTGGAATCAGAGAAAATTGAATCTGCAGAAATTGTAATCGCAAGTTTCGACAAGAAAAAAGTGTTTCGTAATCATATGGATAAAACTACAGATGGAGATGCTAAAATGGATAATATAGGAAATCTTAATTGTGAGCCTAGTGTGGCACGGCTTGGTTCATCCAAGAAGCATAAGTCTGTCAGCTCAAGAAAAAGAAAATCTAGTGCAATGTTCAATGACAATCTAACAAATGGTACGAGTGCAAATTCAGCCACTATTGCACTTCAAAGTTCTGTTTGCCATTGACTCCATATCAAACTTGGCCCAGTGTGGCACAGCTTGGTTCATCCAAGAAGCATAAGTCTGTCAGCTCAAGAAAAAGAAAATCTAGCGCAATGTTAAATGACAAATTAACAAATAGTTCAAGTGCAAATTCAACCACTATTGCACTTCAAAGTTCTGTTTGCCGTTGACTCCATATCAAACTTGAACTGGGCAACATAAATTCAGAACCAGATAGCAGTATTTTTTTCAAAAAGGAACTAATCCCTCGTGCTTGACTTGAAAGAGAAGGAATAGATTGCGCGGGTTGAAGTTGCAGAACAAACAAAATCAGTGTAACCTTACTCTTGTTGCATACATTTATTCTCATCATGTTTTGTTGAATTTTACTCTCAAGAGTGTTGCTTCTGACAGCATCAAGTGCTCCAAAGCATGTATTCTTATCTAATTTTATTCATAGCGCTTTTGCTTAATAGTCAAAAGGACTCCATGGTCATTTTTTTAAATTGGGGGTTAAATCAGTTATTAAATCACAAGTTTTCCTGCAGAACGCTTAATCTGCAAATGTGCCTTATGAGGTCAGTTTAAGCAATGTCGTTTAGATATTTTCAAGATTCCTTATCCCTTATCCTATATGAGTCGAGCTCAACAACGGGAGGTTGGAAGGATGATTTCAAATTTATCGAGTACCTTATGTAACTTGGCATTACATTCATTGTATTTTCTTTTTCTTACATATTATGTAACTCAATCTTGAGGCTTTTCAATTTTATGAAAATTGTAGTCAAATTTCATCTAAATAATTAATGCTCCACAATAGTCTTTGAAATAGGGAATAAATAAATGACTACGGATGAAAACTATTTAAAGGGGAGTTTATACTATTCATATCATTAATAATTTTGATATTGGTAAGTAGACATTCACCTTGGACTATGAGCTTGACAACAATACATGTACACCAGTACTCTATGGCTTTCGCACGTTACCCTTAATTATTCTTGTTACATACACACACGTGTGTGTGGCATATATTTAACTTGGGTCATATATTACATGCATATGTGTATCATATACATGTTTTAAGGATATCTTACATGAAAGAAAAAGGGCAGAGCTTTTATAGTCCATAATAGCAACTATTTATTTTTGGATCTATGTATGATTATAGTAATATGAGATTACCCTATACCCCTTGTGGGTGAAACCTAATTGTGCTACAAACAAGGCATACATACCTTATCCCCTATGGAATTAGAACTCGTGACCTATCTTTCAAATGTACAAGTTCTCCACCATAGACCAACTCGAGCTGTACCATACCTTATGCAAGTGGATTGCAAGAGTGGATTAGAAGACCTTTGATATGGTGGTGAATTAAAAAGATGTATATATACTTCTTGAGGTGTTGGAGACCAAGAGTAGAAAATTTGTGATCCTTAATAAGGGAGGGTCAAATTAGATAATCCTAGAATCACCATGATATTTGACAAAAAGTAGGATAACTTATACTAGCGGGCTTTGTTGCTAGGTGATCCAAGATACATGGTGGGAAATCTAACACTCCTTGTTTTTATTATAAAACCAACAAAACAAGGGTGTTGACCCTATACAAATTCAAGCCAAACATGCCACTTATAACAAGTCACAAACAAACCATTGTCAACAAAACAAAGGCCAAAACATACCGCTTGCAACATTCTAGCAATACAACTAGGAACCCAACTCAAGGGTGGGTATGATTTTTGCCCACAACTAGGGGAAGAGTTTGGGAGTAGGAAGACCTACCTTTAAGAGTACAACTAACAATAATCCAGGCAATACTATTGTTAGAACATCATTACAAGTGGGATCATGAGGGGAAATCACTGTAGAGGGTCTGTCAGTACCAGGAGCAAATTGTAGACCATTAACCACTAAAACCTGGAGTAGAACAAGAGCAACAAGAGCAAGTTTGTAGGGCTCGAGGAGGCTACACCAGTAACAAGAGGCAGAGTATGATCCACGAGGCTTGAGTAGGCCATGCCATTAGCAAGAGGCTCAACATCATCCTAGGAGTGATCATCAGACCGTGAAGAGTCATTAGAAGAAGAATCAGAAACCTGGATAGTTAAGTGATCACCATTAGTGTCCTTCCACCAAGTAGTAGCACCTTTACGATGCAAAAGAGAACAATCCATAGTTATTTGGCTTGTTGAGAAGCATTTACGACATTGAAAGGGGAGGTCCTTGTAATCTAGTGACCAAGTCCATGGCCAATCCCCAAACATAATAACTAACATCCCTAGGGAGATGCACAAAGAAGTCAATGTCGATCAAAATGCAAGCAAAATTAGAATGACCCACAAAGGAAGTGGTATCATTAACCTTCAAGAAGTAATCAATAGAGTTGCCAATGCCATCATAACAAGATTTCTCCCAAAAATGAAGGGGAAGATTGGGAAGATGAACCTACACTTGTTAATCAATTACCATACCTACAATTTAATTTGGAAAGCACACTGATAGTCTACCATTGCACATGCAATTAGAATATAAGCCTTTTTAAAAATATTGACATGTAGCATGTACAATATTATATGGTAGTGTGAAGGGGAAAGAAACAAGAGACAAAACTTCAGAAAGGATGTGTGACATTAGCTTATGTAAACATGACTTCTAAAATATAGACAAGGACAATAAAGATGGAGATGGTTGTGTTGTTACAAAAGAAGATGGATTATGGTAGCACTTGAAAATTTGTCCCCACAATATGACAATATGCACAATAGATGAAGAGAGTTCCACAAACATTGAAAAAGTATTCTGAAGCAAGAGAGAAAGAATCAGTTAGCTCCCAATTATCCTATAGTCCCAAATTCCTCCAAATGTATATAAAAACAAATTCAAACATATAATTCAACTCGGTGAAATGTATTATGCAATCTCAAACTTTAGTCAATAGTGTTTACCGAGTATCAGTAAATTGATACTGTGATTACCGATCTATGTCAATAAAGTAAAGTGTAAAGCAAAATAAAAATCCACAACATTCATGCACATTGACTCATAGATTTTTAACGTGGAAACCCTGCTAAGGGAAAAACCACCTGGGACCGGTAACCCAAAATATTTCTCTTCTAAAGTGAGCTCGGTGAAGAGCCAACCCTGTTAAAGGTTACAATGCACACTGTTAAATGTGACTTGGTTAGAGGATTTAAAACTAACAGTTCTCTCTTGACCATGCATTCACTATGGGGTCAACAAGAAAACACTCAATATTCATTAGAATGTCATAATAAAGACTTCCACGTCCTACTCGGTTAAGAGATTTATCTGTAACAATGGTTAAACTAATACAATAATGATCTAATTCAAATACAACTCTGTTTTGTAGATTTTTAGATCTATGCTAAGTACATAATACCTCTGATCAATTTGTTCACTTCAGTTCATCTCATACTACATACTTGTTCTGCTCGGTAATGCTCTTTCCTTTGTCGTTTGGTGATGTGCGCATCAGGTGTATATATATTTCATAATGAATCTCTTGTCTCTTATATAGACATCATGTTTCATTTAATTTCCATCCTTTAGATTTTGTCGCTTAATCTCCATCGTTGATTTTTCCGCTTAAACCATCCTTGACAGTTGTGTTAAAAACACGTTTCAATCTTTGTCTTCTGATCTTCATTGAATTTTCATAACCGTTTGATCAAAATAAAAAAATTTATCTTTTACCTCAAAATCATCGATTTCCAGCTCAACATTCTAGTCGGCCTCGGTTTGATTAAATTGCTCAGTCAATACCTTGTTGTGTCGGCGATCCCTAGCTCGGTTATCACTTTGCTCGGTATACACTGTGTTTTACTCGGCGTTCATTGTCTCTCGGTGTATACAAAACTCTTCATTTACCGACCACATAAACTTTGTTTGTTCCAAATCTTCAATCCATACCAAATATTTTCCACCTTAATGATACTCAAATAAGTTGACATCAGTGACAATACATTAACTGATAATGTTTATCATCACTTCTGTAACTCGATTGACTATCAACAAATGAATTCAAACATACAATTAGTTGTAGTTCATCAATCTCTCCCTTTGGTATTGATGGCAACACAATATGAAATATGCAATATAAATTCCATACAACAAATACCAAACTACTGTTCTTCAACTGTAACAATTCTGTAGCTCTCCCTAGCTTGAAAAAAAAGTTAGTATAATTTTTTTTTATCATGCAAACTCTCCCTATAGTTTTGACTTTTCTGTTCTTGATCTCTCTGTAGATAGATATTTCTCTCCCTTTCTCTTTTCTCCCTTTAGTGGATAGATATTTCATTGATCTCTCTCCCTTTGACAATAATATCAAAAAGAAATTTATGGCTCTTCAATAGCCAAATAAAATATCTCTGGTGTTTGGTGCAGTAGGTACCTTGCAGTGTACTGATATCTCTGTGTTAATCCAATTCAGCTTTGCATCAACATGACTGATATTATGATTTTATGTAGGTTGATGCAACCTCCTAGTCAGCTTAGTGACCAATAGACAAGGGACGAACCCCTAGTCTACCTCTCAAGTACTCAAATGTATCCTTCGGTAAGGGTTTGGTAAATATGTCTGCAAGTTGTTCTTTTTATTGTACATATTCCAGTATCACTTGTTTATCTTCTACTTGTTCCCTCAAGTAGTGATATTTGATAGATATATGCTTTGTCTTTGCATGCATCACATGATTTTTTGAAATATTTATAGCACTTGTATTATCACAGTAAATTATCACTAGGTCAGTGCTCTCTTCATTCATGCCTTTCAACAATTGTTTTATCCATGCTATGTTCAAACAATTTGCAACAACAACAACATATTCTTCTTCTGCAGTTGACTGAGTATGCATCCTTGCTTCTTGCTTATCCAAGTAACTAATCTTTCTCCAATAAAGAATGCTCCACCAGTAGTGCTCTTTCTATCATCAATGTTCCCAGTCCAATCAGCATCAGTATAAACTTTTAGTTCAAACTTTCCTTCTCTTTTGTACCATAGTCCATAATCTTCAGTATGCTTCAGATATCTAAAAATTCTTTTTACAACAGTCATATGTGATTCTCTGGGATTAGCAAAAAATCTTGCAACTATTCCAATTGCATGTGCTATTGTGTATGTATAAATCATACCTTCATGAAATAAAGGTGCTATCTATCAATTCTATGGAAATAATAATACAATTTAATCTAAGAATTGACAAATAAAATATTTAACATCTCATGGATCTCTAACTAAGCTTTTCTAATAGAACTCTCAGCCTTAATCTCTACTAGTGACAATCCTAGAATGAGAATTTGTGTTTGATTATGCCCATTCTAGCTCACAACTCTCAAATTGCCAATGCAATTCATTCTATTATGATCTCAATTGCTCAAAATATGCTAAAAAATGCTTATGATCTTGCTAAAATTCTCTATAATAAGGATGCAATTGCTCATGAATGTCTAGGATTCCTTATGCTCTCAAAATGGCTTCTATTTATAGGATTTTCCCAAGTGTAGGGGGTAGAGTTAATCGATCATGATCAAGCCTTGGTTAGGTGAAAGACTTTGAGATAGTTTCAAATGGGGGGACAATTTAAATGGTTGTCTCAAAGGTTGGGACAAATGGACAAATTTGAGTGATTGAGATTGAAAGTTCAAAATGAGTGACTGAGATTGCAAATTAGGAGTGATCATGTGTTTTATGTTCTCAGTTATCATTGGTTGCTCAAATTTATGTTGAAGGATATTAGGATCTATTAAATAAAATCAATCAATTCATTTAGCCATGTAGGGGAATATGTTCAATTTGATTTTTGATTTAAACTATACAATTAATTGATTAAAATCAATTATATAGTTTGATTAATCCCTTTAGGCTCATATTTAATCATTTGATGTCATGGTTTAATTGATCCTTTGATTCAACTTGATTTTGTCCAATTTGATTGATAAATGTCCATTTGAAATTGATTTGATCCATTTTGATGAAATTTAGAGCATTTGGCTGAGATTTACAGATTTACTTGATTAGAGAACACCTGCCCAGTTTTAGGTGTCTACAGCTATGTCACGTCTTATGCGTACAACATACATCAATTTACCAATCATAGATTTGTACAAAGTCTGATTTACCTAAGGTGTCTTGTCTTCTTTTGTCAATTTGCATCCTGTCACCATAGGTGTTCCAACTCTTCCATTCTGAATGTCTTCAGTACTTCCTTGATGTATTTTGATTGAGTAATGTAGATACCTGCAGTCTGTTGTAAAAATTGCAATCCAAGAAAAAAATTTGATCGCTCCAAACATTGACATTTCAAATTCTTGTCTCATTTCATCAGCAAATGAAGTGCATAGGTTATCATTACCTCCAAATATAATATCATCAACAAATATTTCAGCAATAAAAGTCTTATCATCATTTCATCCTTTCAAATACAAATTGCTGTTATCACTTGTTCTAATAAATCCAATACTTATAAGATAGGAATGTAATCTTTCATACCATGCTCTCGGTCCTTGCTTCAATCCATATAAAGCTTTGTGTAACTTATATACCATGTTTTTCTGATCAGGATCAACAAATCCTTCAGGTTGTTCAATGCATACCTCTTCTTCTAGTATTCCATTCAAAATGTAGACTTAACGTCCATATGATATACTTTGAATCCTTTATATGCAACGAACACAAGTAATATTCTTACTCCTTCAAGTCTAGCAACAGGTGCAAAATTTTCTCTATAGTCAATTCCTTCTTCTTGTGCATACCCTTTGCAAACTAATCTTGCTTTATTTCTGATTACATTTCCATTCTCATCCAATTTGTTTTTGAATATCCATTTGGTGCCAATGATATTTTTATCACTCAGTATTGGTACTAATGTCCATGTCTTGTTTTTCTGTATCTGCTCAATTTCCTCATTCATAGCAGTAATCCATTCTTCATTTTCTAATGCATCTCTAACATTCTTAGGCTCAAATTCACAAATTAAACATGTGTTGTCTTTCAACTTACTTCTTGTCATCATGCAAGCTCTTTTATCTCCAATAATATGATTTTGTGGATGATGTCTTCTCACATATTTGGCAAGTACAGGTTCAATTCTCTGTTCTTCATTGTCTTCTCTTGTAGGTTCATTGTGTTCTGGTTCATGATCTTCAGCTTCAACATTTTCTTGATTCTCGGTCTATGCTACCTGTTGCCTGGTGACATTACCCTATTGCATGGTAATGTTAGGCATCTGCGTCGGTATAGTATCAATTTCTTTCATGTAGACAAATATACTGTAATCTTCCGATTCTTTCATGCTATCATCATTTTTCTCAGCAAATTCATCAACTTTCACATTTGCACTTTTAATGATTTTGTTAGCTGTCTTGTTCAAACATTTGTAAGATTTGCTCTTAGTAGAATATCCAAGAAATATTCCTTCATCACTTTTTGAATCAAATTTACCATTTTGATAATCTTTCAGAATATAACACCGACTACCAAATATTCTAAAATAACTCACATTAGGTGTATAACCATACCATAGCTCATAAGGTGTTTTGTTTGTGTCTTTCTTTAGTTGGACTCGGTTCAATGTGTAAACAACTGTGCTAACTGCTTCTCTCCAGTATGTTTGTGCAACACTCGTTTCAATCACCAGTGCTCTGGCACAATCTATAACTGATCTATTCCTTTCAACAATTCCGTTTTGCTGTGGTGTCCTTAGTGTGAAAACCTGTCTTTTGATTCCATACTCATTACAAAAGTTAGTGAACTCATCAGGAATGAATTCACCTCCTCTATCATATCTCAAACACTTCAATTCTCTACCAGTTTCTTTTACCACTTTAGCTTTGTACCATTTAAACATCTTAAATGCTTCAGATTTTTCTTTTAGGATCATGACAATCATCATTCTAGAGTAGTCATAAAAAAAATTTAAATAAAATATCTGTCCCCATAATAGCTTTGTGTTCTCATTGGTCCACATAGGTATGTATGAACTAAATCCAAAATATCATTAGATGAAAAATTCTTTCTCTTGAAACTAGATTTTGACATCTTTCCCATTTGACAATTTTTGCACATTACATGGTCTGGTTTAGATAAGCTCAGCAAGCCTCTAACTTTTCTTTTCTTACTAATCTTAACCATATTGTCAAAATTTCCATGGAAAAGCCTTTTATGCCATAGCCATATATCTTCACTCTTTGCCAATAAGCAAGTAGTTTCAACAGTGTCAAGATAGAATAGATTACCTGTAGATTGTTCACCAGTGCCGATCAACTTTCAAGTTCCATCATATATTCTAGATTTTCTATTTTCAAATGCCACTCGGTGACCTGTGTTATTCAGTTGTGAAACACTCAAAAAATTATAATTAATTCCTTTCGCCCAATATGCATTCTCACATTTGATTTGATTGTTCAACATAATAGTACCTTTTCCTTTCACTTGACAAGGTGTATCATTTTCCATTCTAATAGATCCACCATCATAATGTTCAAGAAATTCAAAATTTCCTTTATCTCTAGTCATGTGATGTGTATAACCACTATCAATAACTCATGATATCTCTTTTTCACTTCTTTCATGGCATCTCTTTGTATTCATTCCTTCCATGACCTCACAAGAGCTGCAACCTCTTTGGTTTGGACTGGGTGTTGCTTGTGGATACTGTCTTGATGTTGAAATGATTTTTCCTTGTTAATCACTTCCTTAAGATGAAAATAGTACCTTTTTTCCATCTTAAGGGGGGCCATACATAGCCTCCTTATTGCATATATTTTGTTCATTTTAAGCATGACATGTAGAGTACACTAGCAAAACACAATTTGCTAGGGCCAAATAACTCTCCTTTCATATTTTCAGATAGAGTACACTAGCATAACACAATTTTATAGGGCCAGTTACTCTCTCTCTTTAACATATTTAGGATTGGTTGACTATCATAACATAATTTGCTACACCATTTGACCTATCCTTCCATGCAAACCAATCCTCATGGTGACAAATTGATTGATCCGTAGGGTGCGCAGACAAATCAATCCTCATGGATACAACATACACTGATCCATTCATGAGGTGCACACATACACACACAGGTAAAGCTTCTAGAAGGCACAAGTTTTTGATAGGATCGACTAACATGGAACACAAACCTGCTAGACCATTTCAATTATATCTTTTGTGTGGTTCACAATAAGACACATAAATATTACTTGGAAAAGTAATCACACCCCTCTCTCTCCCTCTTTATCTCATGCTAGTAGGTTATATCATGGAGTTTGTATCATTTTTGGTGGTTATATTATTCTTCCTATGTGATAATTTGTGCTCTTACAATAGCTTTCCATACATGATATTAGTGGCAGAGATATTTTCTGATTAAGGTCTCTTTCACTAGTTGATTTGGAGTTTTGTTTTAGTACTAAATTGTTTTGATATTGATATATTTATGCCCTTGTGCATAGATGTGGAGTTAGGATCCTTAGTTTGGGGGCTTATGTCCTTAGATTTGGTGACCTCTTATCTCTTTTCAATTCACTTGAATCATCTTTCTCTCTCTTTCCTCTATATCTTACTTTACCATGAGCATGAGCTTGTCTCATACTCCTGCTAAAGTAGGGGCTAAATGTACCATCCTAAAAAGTAAACACTTACTTTTATACACTTTTTGGGGCCATTTCAACCCTCTTAGTGTGTTTCTTTCATTAGGACCTCATATTGTATTAAATTGTATACATAATTTAAATCTTGAGGTCTTCTTTCTTCCTCCAATCTTGCACAAAAATCTAAGTTGGTCCTAATTTGTATGCATGATTTCTCATTTATCCCTCCAATCAAAAAATTCATTTCCCTCTGAGTTTTAAATACCTTTCCAATCAATTTTCCTATTTATTTCACCACTTTTCCCATGAACCCATTAATACTTCTTTGGATATGGGAGTTGAGTTTTGATTGGCTCCCGAGGTCGATGCAAAATATTGACCTTTTCCCGTCTAGTGCAATCGACCCTTTTGATTTTGATGCCCAAAATTGGTATAAAATAATTCCTTCTCACTTTATTTGAGGATCTAAATTCAATCTACAATCACGCATATGAAAAGAAATCCCTCTCAAGAACTCACGTACAATAATTCAAGGAGTTCAAGCAAGCATCTATCCATTCATTCAATCAAGCATGCATTTCCTCTCATAGATCTAGCTTCTTGGAGACAAAAGGAGTTGACCATAAAAGGAGGAGATCTACACTCATTAAAGTCTTCTTCTTCCTCTTAAATCCTACATTGAGGTACATTACAAGCATATACTACATGAGGTTTTTTATTGTATGATTTCCTTTTAGTTTTTGTGTTGAGTCAAGGCTATTGCATCAACATAATTGATCACATACTAAGCACAATTGCATCTACATTGGTATGATAAATTTCCATTGTTAGATTTAATCATTACTACATGTTAGCATTTCATTTCCTTTATTTCAATTCAAGGTTAATTCCTAAATGGGGGCTTGACCAAGGCAAGCTCCCTTCCCCATAACAATTTCCCCTCTCTTTGATGTGTAGGTAAGACTCAGATTCATAGATTCAGTTGAAGATCCAATGACCCTTTTCAGAGAAATTTCAAGATCTATCTTTTATTCTGAGTGCTTCCACTTTCAGGTATAGGGCAAGGTCGACCTATACCCCCTATTGTAGTGCTGATTTCAGTGATAGATCTGGGAAGATAGACTCCAGATTTACAGAACCTAGTTCTAGGTTTTTAGTCCAGGTGTAGACACCTAAATTTGGTCAGGTGTACTAATCAAATCAAATATGAGTTAATCAAATCAAATAGGACTAAATAAAATCAAAATCAAAGGATCAATTAATAAAGACATCAACTAATTAAATCTAAGCCTAAAAGGGATTAACCAAAACTATGTAATTGATTTAATCAATTAGTTATATAGTTTAAATAAAAAATATAATTCAACCCATTCCCTTACATGGCTAATTTAATTAATTAATTGAATTGGTTAAATCCTATTTTGTTTCAACACGGGAGATAAGAATTGAAGAGCCTGTGAGAATCAAGAGTTGAAAGCACATGGCTCACTCCAAACTTTGCAAACTTGATCACTCATTTAACCCTTCAATATCCTCACCACTCAATTTGTCTTTTTGTCCCAACCTTTGAAACCAACATTTAAATGGTCTCTCCATTTGAAACCATTTGGAAGCTTTCAACTCTACCAATTTTGAATCATGATCAACTTAACTCTACCCCCTACCCTTGGGAAATCCTATAAATACCAAGCATTTTGAGAGTATTAAGGATCCTAGACATTCATGAGCAATTGCATCTACACTATAGAGAAATCACTTTGAGATCATAAGTATTTTGAGCATAATAGTGCAATGTGAGAGCAAATTTGAATGAATTGTATGACAATTTGAGAAATTTGAGAGCTAGATTAGGCATATCAATCATCATTTCTCATTCTAGGACTGTCACTAATGGAGATTAAGGCTGAGAGCTTCATTAGTATGCTTAGTTAGAGAACCATGGAATGCTTCTTGTTTATTTGTTCATTCTTTTCTTAAATTTAGATTAGCTTTCCATATAATTTATAGAATTTAAAATAATTTCATGAAGGTATAGTTTATATATACACAAATGACACCTACCGTGGGGCATTGAGCCTCTAACTTCTATTTTTATCAAGATTTATATATTTTTGCATGTTTTGTTGTTGAAATTTACAGATTACAGGTAAAGTGACTTGTACACATTATTTCAACGCTTGCAATATTTTTGTGACGCTTAAAATTGTAAAGTGATGCATACGAGGTGAACCCTGCCGCCTATACACAACAAAATGACACGTATGACAACTTCTATTTTTTTGTCTTATCTTCTTTCAACGCGTGTAAAACCTGAAGTGACGCCTTTGACCGGGAAGGAGCGCCTTTGCACAGTGAAGCAACACCTATTAACTATCTTTTGATGCGTTTGAACATTCTTTTAACACCTTCACTATTTCTTTTAACGCCTTTACAAGTTATTTTTACATTTTGCTTATAATAAAGTAGCACATAGAAATCTTGAAAATAGCGCCTGTATGCCTGCAAATTAGTGCCTAAACAACATTACAATAGCGCTTATTATCCTGTTAAATGACGTGTAGATCTCTGTGTGTTTTTTAGCTTGCAGATTATTAAAAATAGAGAATTAATACTGTGTATTTGCTGATTGTAGATGAGTAGGCATCCAAAGGTGAAGAACCCCGAACAAAGAATTTTCAAGGAGGATAAAGAGGTAAGACTCCTTTCAAAACGTGCAAAGGAAGTTCATAATTTGACAATTTTGTAAAGCCTAGGAGAAGAGGAAAAGCTTTATGAACATTTTGTTAAGGTTGTAAATGCTTACAAAATCAAGTTTCCTCCCTTGAATTGAATTAAATTTTTTTAGAATCTTTAAAGAAATTTGCAAATTTGAAAAGGTCTTTAAACTTGTCATTTCAATTTGTTTTTTTTTTCTTTCACTTTGTTGGTTGTGTTGACTAAATTTGTTGGAGGAGAGGAGCTTGGAACTATCGCCGCTAGGTGAGTAGTTAAAAAAAAGCTACAAAATCAAAAATGCGCATAGCCTTTGCTAGCTACAATTCGAGGTATTTTTCTCATCCTCCTTGCTTTGTTTAAATTGTGGCATTTCAATTTCAACACCTAGCCTAATTAAAATAAATCAAAATTGAACCAAACACTTTATTTTTAAAGCCTCATTGTCAAGAGGTGGAAATTAAACATTGAACATTGTGTTTGGAATCGAAGAAAGTAGTAGGGATATTCTCTTAACTCTTTGAGTGAATCAAAATCTTAAGCCTAATTATTCAATTCATTTTTGGCTTTAATATATATGTTAGATCTTTAGAGGTCATGCCTCCCAAGTGCTGTAGTAAATCCGGTGAGAGGGAATGATCCAAGTGGGATACAACCATCTTAGCCATGGTAATCCAACCCACTATAAAATAAAATGCATTCATCCTTACTGTGGTGAGTGAAAAATTGGTGTTGAGAATTTTCACCTCCTCTAGTAGTCCTTAAGGGATTGCGCAAAATCATGTTTTTATGCATGTAGGAGGCCCTTGTAATGGGGGTTATAAAAATCATATCCTATTCAAACATAATCTAAAGTTAAAACCTGGTTAAGTAGCAAGCTCACCTCTTAAAGCCATGTTAAGAGCCAAATTTGAACTTAGGTAGCTTGTTTGGAATTTTTTCTTGTCAAAACCTGTGATAACATATGAGAACATACACTTTATGTTTGGTTTTAGGGTAAAGAAACAAACTTTTATGTGTGTGCTATGTTTGTTTATTCATTTTGAAACAAGAAAACATCCTCAAGATCTGATCACAATTTAAATATTTAAAAACAATCAATCAAACAGTGATAGACAATTTTTTCCTGGTGAAGTGACGCATACACAAATTCTTTCAACACCTGCAACATTTTCTATGATGCTTAAACTTGTAAAACAACGTGTTCCAACATGAAAACAACGTGTACAAGCTATCCAAAAGTGTGTACAAACTTCAAGTAGCGCGTATAAACAGTTAAACATCGCGTATCATTTGCCAAGTAGCACGTTGATATTTTCCAGTGAGTGCATACATTACATTGAAGTAGTGTGTATATACAACCCAAGTAGCGCATACAGACTGAGAAAGTCAAACATGGGGTATTTCTCGAGGGTTTGAAAGAATTTTGAAAACACATTTGGATACCCTTTTCAGAGTTCTTTCTGACTAGTCTATCAGATAGATCAAATTCCTTTAAATATCTATGATGATGAATCTATTTGAAACACAAATTAATCCTATGGAAAACAAAGATCAAAATTTCCATAGGCATCAAGATGAAGAAGAAACTAAACATGAAGTTGAGGAGGCATCCCAAGATCCCATATTTCTTGAAGTCATGGACAATATTTTGAAGAGGGATAAAGAAATATATTTCATAAACTTAGCTCGATTAGGAGTTAAGCTTCCTCATAACTATGACAGATCAACCTTAAAGAAGGATGAGGAAAAAAAAAAGAATACATTATATAACAAGCCATCATTAAGATCAATATTTCCTTTTCTTTATGAGCATGAGTCATCTATACCTTTATATTCTTCAAAAAAAGAAGCATTTAAGCTCAAAAAACCCATCTTTGATCAAGAAAAACTTCATGACCATCCTATCTTTGATCAAGAGAATGAAGAAAAAGATAATAATTGATGGGGAAATAATTTGTGTCTATTTTATGTTGATTTTATACTTTGTTTTAAGACATTTCTAAAACATTTGTGAAACCTTTAAGTATTTGAACTTATGATCATGCTATAAGTATAGTCAGAATCACCAAAGCCTATGGGTAGATAATAGTGACATATTTGCTAAATATTATATATCTATCACAGTATTTAATATAACTATTTGAATGTGTGTTCTAACATTTGGATTGAGTTGAATAGTTGACTTGAATATATATCTGCATGTGCTACTAACCTGCCAGAAAAGAGGGGCGACTTGAGAGTGGATCAACGACATTGATGAGGAAATGATGAAGTCCTAGCTGCGACGAGGAGAACCATTATGATACCGTGACACATGCCTACTAGATTAAAGGAAACATCATATCAGGGAATATAGGAACATAAATCTTCTATATTTTCTCTGCGGTCAATACTCCGTTGAAGCGGTTATCCAGTCTTTATGATATTTTGTCGTGGGCTGTTACATTCTCCTTTTTCTATGGCGTGAATCAGTCAGACCTTATCTTTATGCTTTGAATAAACATCAATCCTCTATATAAAGGGATATGATTTTTAGTTTTTAGTTACTTGGATAATATACTATTGTTGGATTTGCACAACAAAGTTACTCTTTCTAGTTTTCATGCATTGTTTTCACTATGATGTAATCCATTTTTGGGGAAATATAATGGAGTGATTTTGAGTTATATTCTATGTTATTAGTTAGCATAAGCCAACCAAGGGGGCCCACTTGGAAGGTGGATTAGATTACACTAGGTTAGTGTTGCTTTCAACATTTACAACATTTTAAGTAGAGTTTACTGTTTCCTTTGGCAACATTATAGCTCATGTATGTTCTTGCAGCACCTATAAGGATAATTATAGTGAATGCTTTGGGTTGATACAATAGGTTTAAGTTGATCTTACAGTTGTCAACATTTATTCCATTAAGTAGTTGTGTGTGTGTTTACTTTCCTGCAACAATAGCGTAAGTCTCTTTCATGTGTTTTTCCTTCCTACAGCTTAGGTGATATGACTCTTTGAGAGACTTAGTGCACATATCGTGCTGTCCCATTTCAAGTATACGTCCATGGGTTGACAATTCAAATGCAATTTATGGTAGGGAAAAAAATCCTTAGTTGAATATACTATTCCTAGGAGAAGCTTTGGCATGATTATTATTACCTATTGAGGGGATGTTCATTTTTGACGCTGTTTCCGGGGGTGGTGTCAAGCTGAGAACCTTATTGAGTCATTTTTCATTTTTATATAGTTCCTTGTTTTCTAGATAGTAGTCTGTAGTCCTGAACTTGCTTCAAAAGTTTACGTAATTACTTGCATGCATCAAAGAGGAAGAAGACGAGATGACCATGGAAGATTCCTTCCAAGAGAATATGTTAATCTGAACAAAGAATTTGAAGAAGTTGAATTACCTTTTGTCGACACAAGTCCTGAATTTTCTGCAACATCTTCATCTAAAGCAGAGCCTTTTGATCCAGTTGACCTTTGACCTTTTGTTGAAATCTTGGCTAGTTTTCTTGACAATTCCACTCCAAGTGCATCGGTTGTTCATAATCCTGTGGCTAATGTTCCTTTACAGTAGCAACTCCATTTCCAAATACCTCTAGTAATGACACAACCTACCTTCCCATTTCCTCTTCCTATCCTTATCAATAATGCTAACCTCAAAAACATACCCACTGCTACACTTTCAAAGTTATATGGCCAAATAATTGAGGACCCTGACACCTTTTTGCTTGAATTTGTCATTCTTTGTTGAATCTTTGACTACAAAACTGATGGCTACAAGCTCAAGTTGTTTCCAACAACATTGAAGGAGTCCACCCTATGATGGTTTATGGGATTAGGGGCTAATGCAGCAACCAGCTGGGATGAGATGCAGACTCTGTTTCTCCAAAAATACAAAGAGTATTGCAAGGGCGGTTACTTGAGAGGAGATGAAATTTTTTGAATGTCACAGAAGGAAGATGAAATTCCAAAAGATTACGTTTCACACTTCTTGTACAACCTGCAAAAAAATCCCCAACATGTGCTAGAGGAGGATTCAAAAAAACTAATTTTCTTGAGGGGAGTAAATCATAACTGCCTAGAAGCACTGGACCGCATGGCTGGAGGAGATATATCCAATCTTCCTGGGATGATCTTAAGAAAATCTACCTCAACTATTCAAGATCAACCGTAAAGAAGGGTACATGATTTTGGTCTACACTTGCTAAGGGGAATAGCTCAGGCATTTCTAAGCTGGAAATATTGAACCTGCTATCTAATTTCAAGCAAGATATCATCAATAATGTTGCTACACACCTAGATACAATGACTGCTAAGAAGAAGCATGCATATGTCAAAGCACAAATAGATAAGTACTACCCTCATTGCCACAATAAAAAGAAAGATTGTGGGTGCAAGTTGGTGGAAAATTTGGAGAACCAACACCTTCCTACCAAGTACATGAAAATAGAAGAAGACGACGAGAAAGTGTTCTTTGTTTCTCAACGTCGGCCATGAGATTCAAGAAAAGGTATGCCTCAAGACCCTTTGAAATTTTCTAATCCCAATAATAATCAATGGCAGAACCAGAATTATCAAAATCCTTCTCAGTACTCCCAACCTGCTTGGAACAATGCCTAGCCTAATACTCAACAAAACCAGTGGCTTAACCCACAACAAACCCAATGGCCACAACCTCAAAATCAATGGAAGCCACCAGAGGGGAATTGGCAACCATATAACCAATGGAGAGGACCTCAACAATGGCCTAATCAAAATCCTAGTTATCCACCCTTACCACCTCCAGTATCTCAACCTGCAATAATGCTACCTCCTTCAACCACGAGTCCTACTCCAAGGTCAACCCAGTTACCTGCTCAGCCACTTCCCAATCCTAAAAACAAGAAACAAAAACAACCAATGTATGATAATGATGCTCAATAGTACCCTACCTACACATTAGAGATAACTGGTATTCACTTAAGATCTGGTACTACCCTGCCTGCACTAGAACCTCTTGTTATAACAAAAGTTCCAGACATTCATGCAAGATCAACACCAGTTCTAGAAACACTTTTCCAAATACTGTCCCACCAACTGATATACCAAGTCAAGCTGATGTTCACACCTCAGTTAATCCTCCTTTACCACAAAGGCTTAGCATGGACAAACCTATATCCCAGGAAGAAACACCATTTGATATCCTTGACCACTTGAAAAACATACATATCAAGAATCCATTATTTCAAGCTATTAAAGATGTTCCTCTTTATGGAAAATCCATTAAAGAAGCATGCCTCAAAAATCCTAGATGTAAGAAAAATGATCCCCAAAAAATACATGTTATAGGTCAACTTGCAGATATTATGTCAGGAAAGATAGCCATTCTAAAGTACTCTGACCTTGGAAGCCTAGTTGTTGATATTATAGTTAATGGCCAGTCTGTGAAGAATGCTCTAGTAGGTTTGGGAGCAATTATAAATGTTATGACTAAGGATAGCATGCATAGGTTGAGTATAGAGGGATTGAGAAACACTCCAACAGTCTTACAACTTGCAGACAATTCCACTGTCACCCCAGATGACATAATATAAGATATAGTAGTCACATTGGATTCCAAGGAATATCCTGCTGACTTCCTGATATTATTACCTAAGATCCTTTTTGCTGCTTATCCAGTTATCCTTGGAAGACCTTGGTTAGCCACTATTTATGCTAATATTAGTTTTAGATTAGGTAACATGACAATTTCAAATGGACAAGAAATTAAGAAGCTATTATTATATCTCCTGCCCAACCCAAACCAGATTTGAGTACTCCTATTTGGCCAGATTTGGGAGATGAGGAAGAAGAGATAAAATCTATTGCTCAACTAATGATGTTACACAAAAAATCCTTCCTTAAATTGCAATAAGAAGATGTGATTCATGTTAGTAATAACTGAGAGGGGGGGGGGGGGGGGGAANGGTGAATCAGTGGCCTCAAAAATTAATCCTTAAATCAACCCTTTAACTCTTATATCCACTAATTATTTCTCAAGTTATCTTTTGTCCTATAAGATGAATGCCTTGAAAAATTTATATCAATTTACTACTTGTCAAATTGCTCTGTTAAACCTTCTTTTTAATGTTTACCGATAAGCAGTCATCTATTTACCAAAATATAGTAAATATGCAGAGTATACCGATATATCCAGAATGAATTATGTAAGATACAAAATAGTAAAGAAATGAATCATACACACATATAACACATGGATTTTAACATGGAAACCCTGTTGAGGGAAAAAACCACTGGGACCGGTACCCCAAATTTTCACTCTTCTAAAGTGAGCCCTGTTAGGAGCCAACCCCGTTAAAGGTTACAAACACACTATTAGGTGTGACCTTGTTAGAGGATTTTACACATATAGGTTGTCACTTAGTATCGGGCATCTAATACTGCCATCCTTGAATCAACCTCTCTCTTAGACCGTCAATAGGCATCAGGCATATCCAATGCTACTTTCATGAATCAACCTTTTTGGCACTCCTTGGGATGTACCTCAATATATAGAAGATTGTTAAGTCCTGTTCTGTTAAGAGACTTGATGCTTCAATGGTTGAATTGAAACAATATGACCTATTTCTAATGCAACTTGAATTGCATATTTTTAGATCTATTTATGTACATTACCTCTCTGATCAATGTATCAATTCAATTCTTTTGTGCTCCACACTTTCTGCTCTGTGATGCTATGCTCACTGTTCGTCGGTGTCTGCAGAATTCCTTAGTTCTCCTTCAGCTTGATTGATCAGTACTGCATGAAGTTGTTCTTCATCAGTTTATCTTCAACATCCTCTTTTCATTCACTCCCCTTAATACTTTCTCATGAATGTGATGATTTGAAAATGAATTAAGCCTATCTCTTATATAGACATGATATTCATTGTTTCTTGATTCTTGATTCTTGATTCTTGGCATGAAAAATAATCCAGCCAATTAGATTTAAAGCATAACTCTTGATTTGTCTCATAGTTATCTTCATGCCAACTGTACAAATCATCTTTAAATCAATCACTTAACTTTGGTCGAATAAAACAAAGAAAACAACTAGTTAAGTCCATCTTTAGCTCTTGCCAGCTAGATATTTTGTCATTTTCTGAACTCTTTGTTCCGTCGGTCAATTCAGTAGTTAGTCGTCGGTGACAACTGACAGTTCCATCGGTGTGACTCTAGTTAGCTTCAAGATCTCCATCCGTCGGGCATCATTGGATCTTTACTCGTCAGGCAACTCTATTTTCAGCTCGTTGGGCATCCTGTGGTTTTTCTTCGTCGGGCAACATTGTCTTTACTTGTCGGGTATCATTGTGACTTTTCTTCTTTGCCTTTTTCGATGGTGTGCACTTCGTCGGTGTTGTTTGTCACTTTAGTGAATACTTGACTTTTATGTATTTCTAAAAGCATAACCTTTGTTCCATTGATTCTCTAAATTCTTTGGTATTATGTACATGACCGTACAGATGATATCAAGTTGACATCAATGACAATACAAACCATTAACTGATTTAATGCCTTGCATTATCTTCAACTTAACATTATCAAACATTCAATCAGTTACATGTCATCAAGCTCTCCCTTTGGCATTGATGGAAACATACTATATTATCACACTATACTATTTCTAATACAATATGAAATACAATTGTTGAGATTCATCAAACTACCAATCTTTTTTTTTGATAACCAATAAATGTCTGAACTCCGTTAAGCTCTGTTTTAGCTTAGATTTGTTTCTTGCAGCTCTTTGTCTTCTGATGTGTTGAGTCCTCTTCTTGTGTCAATTTATTTCCTTGACTTTTCTCTCTCTTGTGATGTCTTTTTCTCTTGTTAGCAACTCTCCCTTTGTATAATCTTTCATACACTTTTCTCTTTCTTAGATTATCATCTCTCCCTGTTGGAGTAGATAATCTATCTCTCTTTTTCCTGAAGGATGTGATAATATGGATAATTTCTCTCCCTTTGACAACAATGCCAAACAAATATTTTACAAATATCTGACATTCATGTCAAGCAATCATTTTTCTCCTATCCATAATATATTCCTTGAATTTACCTTATCCATCAGTAATACAAATTATGCTCTGGTGCTTGGTTATGATATATACCTGTCTGTATATAGATGTATCTTTTGAAGTTCATCTCTTTGCTTGCATCAACATGAATGATATTATGATAATATGTAGGCTGATGCAGCCTTTAGTCATTTTACTGATTGATAGACAAGGGTTTTACCCCTAGTATCTTTTTCAAGTATTCAAATGTATCCTTGGGCAGTGGCTTGGTGAAGATATCAGCCAATTGTTCTTTTGATTGCACATTCTCAAGTATCACCTCTTTTTATTGAACTTGTTCTCTTAAATAATGATATTTGATGGAAATGTGTTTAGTCTTAGCATGCATGAATGGATTCTTGGAAATGTTTATTGCACTGGTATTATCACAATAAATAATCACTGGTTCTGAGATCTTCATATGCATACCTTCCAGCAACTGTTTGATCCATGCAATATTTGAGCAATTTGTAGTAGCAAAAACATATTCTGCTTCTGCAGTAGACTGAGATATGCATCCTTGCTTCTTGCTAATCCATGTGACAAGTCTATCACCCATAAAGAATGCTCCTCCAGTTGTATTCTTCTGGTCATCAATATTTCTAGCCCAATCAACGTTGGTAAACACTTTAAGTTCAAATTTGCCTTCTCTTCGATACCATAACCCAAATTCCTCAGTATTCTTCAGATATCTTAGAATTTTTTTCACAATAGTCATATGTGATTCTCTGGTGTTAGCAAAAAATCTAGCAACAATTCCTACTGCATGTGCAATATCTGGTCTAGTGTGTACAACATACATGAGTTTTCCAATCATTAATCTGTACAAAGTATGGTTTACCTCTATTGTCTTGTCCTCCTTTGTCAACTTACATCCAGTAGCCATCAATGTTCCAGCTAGTTTGGATTCTTCCATCTTGAATATTTTTAGGACCTCTTTGATGTACTTGGACTGTGTAATGAAAATACCTTCTCCTTGTTGCATGATCTGGAGACCAAGAAAGAACTTGATTTCTCCAAACATAGACATCTCAAACTCTTTTCTCATCTCATTTGCAAATGATTTGCATAGCATATCATTGCCTCCAAATATTTTGTCATCAACAAATATTTCAGCAATCAAAGTGTTAGCATCAATATCTTCCTTTAAATAAAGATTACTGCTTTCACTAGTCCTTACAAATCCAATACTTATTAGATAGGAATGAATTCATTCATACCAGACTCTTGGAGCTTTTTTCAATCCATACAAGGCTTTGTGAAGTCTACATACCATGTTTTTCTTTTCTGGATTGACAAACCCTTTTGGTTGCTCAATGTATACTTCTTCTTCAAGTATTCCATTTAGGAATGCTGATTTTACATCCATTTGATATACTTTGAATCGTTTGAATGCAACATAAGCAAGTAATATTCTTACTCCTAGCCTAGCAACAAGAGAAAATGTCTCTCCATAGTCTATACCTTCCTCTTGTGCATACCCCTTGCATACTAGTCTTGCTTTGTTCCTTGTGACTTCTCCATTCTCATTTAGCTTATTCTTGAATATCCATTTTGTACAGATGACATTCTTGTCATCTGGTCTTGGCACAAGTGACCATGTTTTGTTTTTCTCAATCTTCTCAATCTCATCATTCATAGCACTTATCCATTCTTCATTTTCAAGTGCAACATTGACAGATTTGGGCTCAAACTCACAAATTAGACAGCTTGAGTTTAGAGACTTACTTCTTGTTCTTGTACCAACTTTCTTATCTCCTATGATCTGGATCTTTGGATGGTTCCTTCTTACATATATTGCAAGTACATGTACAGTTCTTTGTCTATTAGTTTGATCATTGTTTTGTTCTTCATTTTGCTCTTCATCACCTTGCACATTATCTTGATCATTATCTTGACCATTGGTATTTGCAGCCTGATGCTCATGAGCAATGATTTGTAGCTCAGGAGCTCTACATTGTTTGTAGAGTAGAGTTTCAGGTTCCTCATTGTAAGTGAACTTATTGTAGTCCTCTGGTTCTTTAGTGCTTTCTTGTTCATTCTTCTCTGCAAATTCATCTATCTTTACATTTACACTTTCAATAATTTTGTTAGAGGCTTTGTTTAGACATTTGTATGCCTTGCTCTTGGTAGAATACCCTAGAAATAATCCTTCATCACTCTTGGAGTCAAATTTTCCATTTCTATCATCTTTTAAGATATAACATTGACTGCCAAAATTTTTGAAATAACTTACATTGGGTGTGTAACCATACCATAGCTCATAAGGTGTCTTCTTGGTGTCTTTCTTCAATTGTACTCTATTCAGTGTGTAAACAACAGTACTGACAGCTTCCCTCTAGAATATTTGGGTGATGCCTTTTTCTATGATCAGTGTTCTAGCACAATCAACTATTGATATGTTCCTTCTCTCAGCAATCACATTTTGCTGTGGTGTTCTTGGTGCAGAAACCCGTCTCTTTATACCATGCTCATTACAAAAGTTAGTGAATTCATCTGATATAAACTCACCTCCTCTATCTGATCTCAAACATTTTATATCCTTACCACTTTGTTTTTCTACCATAGCTTTATACCAATTAAACATCTTAAATGCTTCTGATTTATCTTTTAGAAACATAACTGTCATCATTCTAGAGTAATCATCAACAAAGAGAATAAAATATCTATCTCCATAATAACTCTTTGTCCTCATAGGTCCACATAAATCAGTATGGACTAATTCTAGAATTGCATCAGATGTATGGGTTTTGCTTTTGAAACTAGACTTTGTCATTTTACCTTTTTGACAGTTTTTACACATGATGTTGTCAGGCTTGGTCATCGTCGGTAAGCCTCTGACATTTCTCTTTTTGCTAATCTTTATCATGTTGTCAAAGTTCACATGACACATTCTTTTGTGCCATAACCATATATCTTCATTTGTAGCAATCAAATAAGTGGAGTCAGTATCATTCGGATAGAATAAGTTACCTTTAGTTTGTTGACCGATACCAATCAGATTTCCAGATTTGTTGAAGATCTTTGCCTTCTTATTTTCAAATGCAACTTTGTGACCTGAATTATTCAACTGAGAAAAACTCAATATATTATAATTCAATCCATTTACCCAATAAGCATTCTCACACTTTATCTGGTTATTCAACATTATTGTTTCTCTACCTTCAACTGGACAAGGTGTATCATTTCCCATTCTTACTGATCCACCCTTGTAGTATTCAAAAGTCTCAAAATTTTGCTTATCACCGGTCATATGATAAGTGTAGCCACTATCTATGATCCAAACATCATTTTTGCTAATTTTAGATATGAGAGCTGTTTCTACATACCTTTCTTCATCATCATCTAAATAATCTTTTACAGCCACAAACACCATCTCGATGTCTTCATCAAATTATGTGTTAGTATCATCATCCTTGCATTTTTCTAGGTAGCTAACCTTCTTTCCTTTGTCCTTATAGTCTCGTGTATCTCTTCTTTCTGATTGTCGGTAGCTTTTGTAATCACCTCTGTCAGACTTATTCTCAAAAGACCTGTCATTACTTCTATCATCTTTTCTTTTGTTAGTACATCTTGTAGCAAAGTGTCCAATCTCTTTGCAATTAAAACAAACAAGATCATCTTCTTCATTTTCAGTATCACTATATTTTCTCATAGTGTTTTTGTGACTTGATTTACTTTTTCTCATAGAATTTTTTAATGTAGACTCTATGTTTGGTAAGACACTATTATCAAAGTTATTCATCTCAAGTGAAATCAGTCTTCCAATTAAAATGTCTAGAGTAACATTGCTATTTTCTACTGCTCTCATTTCTTGAATGACAGATACTCTAATAGCATAAGTAGGCAGTAAGGTTCTTAGAATTTTACTTACCACTGTATCGTCTTCTAGTACACCTCCAACTCCTCAGATAGCATTGACTACCTCTTTAATTATTGTACTGTACTGATTGATGTTTTCTCCTTCTTTCATTTTGAGATCATCAAAATTTCCTCTAAGGCTTCCTCCCTTGGCTCTGAAAACATTATTGTCACCACCATGTACAAGCTTCAATTTTTTCCACATTTGCTTTGTAGTTTTGCATTCTTTGACATCTTCAAATTCAACATCAAAGAGTGAGGAAGAAAGCTCTATCATCATGCCGTTATGTTCATGCTTCTCTCTCATTTGTTCAACTGTTGGTGCTCCTGTGGGCAACACATTCAGTTTCTAGAAATTGAGTAACATCATTACCAATACCTGATAAGTGGAGTCTTATCCTGCTCTGACATGAGGCAAAGTTATCTTTGTTTAACTTGGGCACATCTCGTTTGTTCATCTTGTGATCTTTGGCTTAGGTCTTGAAACCTTCCTTCTAAGCACACACGCTCTGATACCAATTGTTAGTAATAATTGAGAGGGGGGGGGGGATGAATTAGTGGCCTAAAAAATTAATCCTTAAATCAACCCTTTAACTCTTATATCCACTAATTATTTCTCAAGTTGTCTTTTTTCCTATAAGATGAATGCCTTGAACAATTTATATCAATTTACTACTTGTCGGATTGCTCTGTTAAACCTTCTTCTTAATGTTTACCGATAAGCAGTCATCTATTTACTGAAATACAATAAATATGCAGAGTATACCAATATATCTAGAATGAATTATGTAAGATATAAAACAGTAAAGAAATGCATCATACACGCATATAACACATAGATTTTAACGTGGAAACCCTGTTGAGGGAAAAAACCACTGGGACCGGTACCCCAAATTTTCACTCTTCTAAAGTGAGCCCTGTTAGGAGCCAACCCTGTTAAAGATTATAAACACACTATTAGGTGTGACCTTGTTAGAGGATTTTACACATATAGGTTGTCACTTAGTATCATGCATCTAATGCTGCCATCCTTGAATCAGCCTTTCTCTTAGACCGTCAATAGGCATCAGGCATATCCAATGCTACTTTCACGAATCAACCTTTTTGGCACTCCTTGGGATGTACCTTAATATATAGAAGACTATTAAGTCTTGCTCTGTTAAGAGACTCGATGCTTCAATGGTTAAACTGAAACAATATGACCTGTTTCTAATGCAACTTGAATTGCAGATTTTCAGATCTATTTAAGTACATTACCTCTTTGATCAATGTATCAATTCAATTCTTTTGTGTTCCACACTTTCTGCTCTGTGATGCTATGATCACTGTTCGTCGGTGTCTATAGAATTCCTTAGCTCTCCTTCAGCTTGATTGATCAATATTTCATGGAGTTGTTCTTCATCAGTTTCTCTTCAGCATCCTCTTTTCATTCACTCCCCTTAATCCTCTCTCGTGAATGTGATGATTTGAAAATGAATTAAGCCCGTCTCTTATATAGACATGATATTCATTATTTCTTATTTCTTGATTCTTGATTCTTCGTGTGAAAAATAATCCAGCCAATTATATTTAAAGCATAACTCATGATTTGTCTCATAGTTATCTTCATGCCAACTGTACAAATCATCTTTAAATAAATCACTTAACTCTGGTCGAATAAAACAAAGAAAACAACTAGTTAAGTCTATCTTTAGCTCTTGCCAACTAGATATTTTTTCATTTTCTGAACTCTCTGTTCCGTCGGTCAATTCAGTATTTAGTCATTGGTGAAAACTGGCAGTTCCATCGGTGTGACTCTAGTTAGCTTCAGGATCTCCGTCCATCGGGCATCATTGGATCTTTACTCATCGGGCAACTCTATTTTCAGCTTGTCAGGCATCCTGTGGTTTTGCTTCATTGGGAAACACTGTCTTTTACTCGTCGGGTATCATTGTGAATTTTCTTCTTTTCGTTTTCTGATGGTGTGCACTCCGTCGATGTTGTCTGTCACTTTAGTGAATACTTGACTTTTATGTATTGCTAAAAGCATAACCTTTGTTCTATTGATTCTCTGAAGTCTTTGGCATTATGTACATGACCATACAAATGATATCAAGTTGACATCAATGATAATACAAACGAATAACTGATTTAATGCTTTGCATTATCTTCAACTTAACATTATCAAACATTCAATCAGTTACATGTCATCAATTCAAAGCATCCTTACCAATGATTGTGTCATAGAAAAAGATATTTCTAAAAGCTCTGTTCTAGACTTGTCTACCTATGAAGATTGTATTTCCCAGTAGAACCTGACATTATCCGTCAATTACTACCCTATGAGATAGCTACAAGCCCAATACCTGAGGTATCAATGCTTGAGCTGATAACTAATGTGGAGCTCTCCCCTGACCACAATCTTCATGTTAACAGTAAACTACCACCACAACAATTGGCATTGTTAACTCACCTACTTTGTAAACATAAAAATGCATTTGCTTGGGACTATGGAGACATGATAGACTTGAACCCAAAACTTTGTACACACATAATTTACATCAATGAAGGTAGTCTACCACTCCGCCAACCTCAGAGAAGAATTAACCCAACCTTAAGAGAAATTGTAAAAACTGAGCTACAAAAGTTGTTGGATACTGGTTTCATTTATCCAATCTCTGACAATAAATGGGTTTAAACTTTGGTAATAGTACCTAAAAAGGGGGGTAAATGGAGAATATGTGTATATTATAGAGAACTGAACAATGACACAAAGAAAGATCATTTTCCATTGCCATTCATTTATCAAGTCATAGATACCTTAGCTGGTAAAAAGTACTCTTTTCTTGATGTATACAACAATTATAATCAGATTAGCATTGCTCCAAAGGATTAGGAGAAGACAAAATTTACATGTTCTTGGGGGAAACTATGCATATTCTGTGTTACCTTTTGGCTTATGTAATGCCCCAACCACTTTCCAAAGGGCCGTAATCAACATTTTTGCTGATATATCACATGATTGCATGGAAATATACATGGACGATTTCACCATATTTGGTGTTACTTTTGAGGAAGCTTTGAAGAACTTGGAAAAAGTGATGATCAGATGTCAAGAACACAACATGTCCCTCAACAGTGAGAAATATTTCATGCTGATGCAAGGAGTGGTGCTAGGACACTTCGCCTCAGAAGCTGGCATCTAATTAGACCCTACAAAAATTGAGGTAATTATTACATTGCCTACACCTACTAAGCAAAAAGATGTTAGATCATTTTTAGGACATGCTGGCTATTATAGGCACTTCATTCAAAATTTTAGTCAAATAGCTATTCCTCTATACACCTTGCTTACAAAAGAGGCTGAGTTTACATGAACATCAGCCTATGAGGAATATTTCTTGCAGCTCAAGTCCCTTATGAAAACTACACCAATACTTAGAGGGTCCGATTTGTCTTTACCATTCCATATACATACAGATGCTTCTGACTATGCAATAGGTGTTGTCTTAGGCTAGAAGTCTAATAACCTTGAAAATTCTATGTACTATATCAACAAAAGTTTACATGGGCCAGAGTTAAATTATACAGTTACTAAAAAATAATTACTGGCAGTGGTCTATGATTTGACTAAATTCCATCATTATGTAACATGATATCCAATCTTTGTTCATACTGATCATGCAACAATCAAATATCTTATGAACAAACCTGCCATCTCAGGTAGGCTAGCAAGATGACTTCTTTTACAAGAATTTGACATAACAATAATTGACAAGCCATGGAAAAAAAATGTTGTAGCTGATTATTTTTCAAGACTCTAGAATAATGACACTGATACCTCTGTGATAGATGATACATTTCTTGATGAACATATTTGTTCCATATTTCTGTCAAGAGTCCATGGTATGCTAATATAGCTAATTACTTTGCAGCTGATCCATGACAAGATGCCTACACATTTCTCTCCTAAGGACACAAGAATGCTTGTTGAGAAAAGTTTTCAATTCTCTTGGATTGACAATACATTGTTCTATACTGGTCCAGACCAAGTCATGAGAAGGTGTGTACGTGAAGATGAAACATATGATATCCTCCATGCTTGTCATGATGAGCCCTATGGAGGACACTTTGTAGCTAAGAGGAAAACTCTAAAAATCTTAACAACATGTTATTAATAGCCCACACTTCACAAATATGAAACCAATTATACCAGGAAATGTGATAAATTCCAAAAGTTGGGCCGTCCAACAAAATCATATGAAATTGCTTTACATGCACAAGTGGTTGTCACACCATTTGATAAGTGGGACATGGATTTTATTGGTCATATAGACCCTCCATCTAATGGAAAGTCCTACATTTTGGTATGCACCGACTATCTAACCAAATGGGTTGAAGTGAAGGTCATGAAGCATGCACATGATCATAAGGTAGCAGAGTTTCTGTATGAAGAAATCATCACCCGTTATGGTGTGCTGAGAGAGATTGTAACTGATCAAGGAGCACAATTCAGAACACACCTGATCACATAACTCATGAAATAATATAATATCAAACATAGGAATTCCATTCCATACCATCCTCAAGCCAATGGTGAGGCAGAAGTCACCAATAGAGAAATTGAAGAAATTCTAACAAAATATGTTCACCTGCACTGCCGTGATTGGTGCAGCCATCTTTCAGAAGCAGTCTCGGCATACAGAACCACATGGAAGAAAACCATAGGATTCACTCCATTTTAATTATTGTATGGGAAATAAGCCATGTTTCCAATTGAGTTTGAGCACAAAAAATTGCGTACTACTCTTAAGTTAAACATTGACCTTCTTGCAACACAACGAGACCATCTACTACATCTCAAATCCTTGGATGAGATAGGAAAATCTGCATTAGAGCGCACAAAGATAGTCCAAAAAAAGAGGAAGAAATGGCATGAATCCCACATCAAGAACAACCAATTTCAAGTAGGTTATTGGACACTACTATTTGATTCCATATTTCAAGAGACACAAGGCAAACTGTAGACAAGATGGTTGGGCCCATATGAAATAGACCATGTCTTCGACAATGGAGCAGTCCAGCTGACGACAATTGATCCAGTGCATTTAAAACTATCTGTCAATGGGCATCAAATTCGTCTATATCATCCACCCCAAACCAATGATGAATTCATGCTGCAATTCAGAGACACAAATCCACAAGATCAACAGGTGATACTTCCTGCAACAAAGGGTGTAAACCTTCTTCCTGCAACTTCAACATAACATTCCTTTGTGTATGCTCATAATAAACACTTCATTTTAAAATGAAGTTCCATTCTCCATTCATTTTATATTTTCCTATTTCTAACCCATTCCACTTCTCTACCTTCCACCCACACATCCTCCATGTCATCACCTCTTTCCATATTTCTATGTTTTCAATAAGAGCGACATCACCTGACACATGCATCCACCGCACTTGTTCCATTCTTGCCACCTTTTTCGCACATGCATAAACAAAATGAAAGGTACACCTTTTTAGTTTATTTCCACTTTTAGCACACACATTTTGGTAATTATATCTAATCCTACGTAAATCTATAATTAAGGCATTATGCCAGTTTCTTACCCCGTGCTAAGTGTGACAAGTGTGGACACTCGTCTTAATTTCATAGGGGCAGGAAAGTGTATTAATTTTTCATGTCATTTATAGTTGTCCCTATAATTTCTCACAAGATTATCTATCAATTCAAGTCTTTACTTGTGCCTTGTTTCATTAAGTCCTTTTAATTTTTTTTACACAAGTGTCGTACCATAATTCTCAAATATCTCTGATTTCTGACTTGATGTGACCCTGAGAGGACATAATTAAGCTATGTGAAAACTCACTTAAAATTGCACTGAAAGTTATAATTCCTTCTGTGAAAGTGCCATTATTGCTTATGTTCAAAATAAAATAGAAATATTGCAAGAAATATTTTGTAGTTTTAAAAGGTACAGTTTGGAAGCTTAAATTTAGGGTAATTCAAAAGGGAATAAGGAATTTGGAAATTGTAGAATAGAGGAAATTGAGAATTGACAAATTACAGCAGATATTTGAAGGAAGAATTTGGAACAAATGGGAGGGAAGTTGATGCGCCATGAGCCCATGGTTCATACTATTCTGCTGACGGATGTTGAAGTAGTTCTGAGATTCAATGCGTGTGGATGGCTGGGGTATTTCCAGAAACTGACAGAATTTGATGAGGAAGTAGCCACATAATTTATGATCACATTTGAGGAGGGAAAGGCAACTGTATGGGGTTTGATGGTTATTGCAATAGAGGAACACATATCAAAAGTAACTTGGTTTCTAGCAATTGGGGAATATTATCCCAATGAGTACAACACTAGGTCAGCTTGAGCCCAATTTACTCTTCCTACAGACCCTCCATTGGAGATAAAAAAGTAAGGGTGCAAGTGCATGTCACTTCCTTCACCATTCAATGAGCTGGAAATGCACATTATAAGGTATCTTATCTATGAGGGAAGGTTTTCCCACTTGCATGCACATCATTTCAAATTGCTTAGCTATGTAAGACATAGTTTTCCAACAAATGTTCCAAAATTTTTGTATAACATATAAGCATTAGTGTCGAGGAAAGCCAGAAGGGAAATACAAAATTTGTTTCTCACCATGCCCTAATTAAACTGTTAGTTAAAAAATACCTTAGGGAAGTGTCTACCTTGGCATGGGAAGAACTTGTTCAGTTTAAAACTTTGCAACCCCAGGTTGAGCCTGTTAAGCAATCTTGTAATGATAATGCAACACCTTTCGAGCCAGCTGTTGAAACAACCACCCAAGAAGGGGAACCTAAAAAAATGAGGAAAATAGACCATCCCCTACTCCCAAGGGAAATGTGCCTACCTCTTCTCAGAAGAGAGAAAAAATAAAAGTTGATGAAGGAATTTCAGTTCCTGCAAATGAACCACAAAACCCCATAGTTTCAAAAGAAAAGAAAATGAAGTCAGCTTCTCCAACAACTACTCCTGCAGCAGAGAGACCAAAGAAAGATAGTAAAAATAAAGTTGTGGAGGTTGTAGAGACCCCTTTACGGAGAATTTCTTGAATGAGAGGAAAAATTCCTTAAGTATCCCCAGACAATCAATCTGTTCCTTCAGAAAAACATGCTGTAGAACCCCATGTAGAGTATATTCCAGACAATTCCCTAGTTCGACTAGAAATTCTAGATCTTTCTCAAAATCTAAATGAGAAATGTGACAATGAGCCTTCTACATGTCAGAGTGACCCTAGAAAGAGTCATCATGATTTTCAAGAAGGAAATTAGGAATAACTTCAAATGCCTCAACCGTCAGGCCACTCACACTCTCAGAATGCTCTAGTGCCTTTTTGGAGAACTTGGTTCACCAACTATTTAGAGTAGGCATATAGAGAACAGAGGAAACAAAATACTTAGTTAGAAGAGTGCAGGCCATCTACTCTTGAATCCCTTCTCTTCAGTCTGTACAATCAATTTATTCTTGATAAAACTCTGTGGAAGGAAGAAAGGAAGAAAATTCAAAGAGTGATCAATGATCAAAAGGAGGAAATAGAAGATCTGAAGGAGAAACTGAAGAGGCAAAAATAGAAGATGGATCATGCCTTGAAATTGGTTGATAAAATTATAACTTGTAGGCCTCCTCCTAGGGTATATTCTATTTTATTCAAAGAGTAATTCCTCTTATTTCAAATAATGCTGACTATGAAGGATAAAGATTATGATTTCAAAACAGCTCAGGAATTTTATGGTTTGTACCAAACCCTCCCTGCCTGGCAACATAACCTACTTTGTGAATTATATCTACACAAATTCATTATTCTAGAGGAGACTGAGTGGAACCCCTTGCTCTACATTAGAGACATACATCTAAGGGCCTTGATGTCATGGATGCACAATTAAGCCAATTATGAAAGGCAATTAGATAATTACATGCACTAGAAAAAATCAAAACCACTACCCTTGAGGGCTGAAAGTAGTAAGCTCGATGTTATACTAAGGGACTAGTTCAGTCTCACTTATGGGAGCATAAAAGCAGAAACAAAGAAGAAAATTTTCACTCTTAAGGAAGAGGTTTACATAGAGTATCAAGGGATGTCCTACTTTACATTTAAAAGAGCCCTGGATGGTGCTAGAAATAGATGGAATAGGTTGCTAGAGGTATTCAAGAAACCTGAACCACATAGTCCTATTAACCTTGAAGCAACAATTCAATGGGCACCAAAATATATACAATTAGGCAGACAAATTAGGCATGAGATCTGGTGTCCCCTAAGAATTAAGCCACCAATGCTTCTATGGCCCATATATGACATTAATGCTATGAAGTTGGACCAACTGCATGGAGATTACAAGATGGACTTTTGGGAGAAAACCAGAGGGTTCTACTACACCTTCAAGAGCAGGAGGAGAGGAAAGACTAAGGTTGGAGAATTTAGAGGAATTTAAAAGAAGTGTAATGCTTGAGGAAAAGCATTATGCTTGTAGGGGGTAGATGATGGGGCAATAATTTGTCTCTATTTTATGTTCATTTTACACTCTATTTTAAGATATTTCCAAAACATTTGTGAAACCTTTAAGTATTTGAACTTATGATCATGCTATAAGTACAGTCAAAACCACCAAAGTCTATGGGTAGATAATAGTGACATATTTGCTAAATATTATATATCTATTGCAGTATTTCATTTAACTATTTGAATTTGTTTTCTAACATTTGGATTGAGTTAAATAGTTGACTTGAATAAATATCTGCATGTGCTACTAACCTGCCAAAAAAGAGGAGTGACTTGAGAGTGGATTGACAACATTAATGAGGAAATGATGAAGTCCTAGCTGCGACGAGGAGACCTATTATGACACCACAAGAAATGCCATCTATATTGAAGGAACCATCATCTCAGGGAAAATAGGAACATAACTCTGCTATATTTTCTCTACGGTCAATACTCTGTTGAAGCGGTTATCCAATCTTTATGATATTATGTTGTAGGATATTACATTCTCCTTTCTCTATGGCATGAATCAATAAGACCTTATCTTTATTCTTTGAATAAAAATCAATCCTCTATAGAAAGGGATATGATTGTTAGTTTGTAGTTAGTTAAATAATATACTATTGTTGCATTTGCACAACAAAGTTACTCTTTCTAGTTTTCGTGCATTGTTTTCACTATGATGTAATCCATTTTTCTAGAAATATAATGGAGTGATTTTGAGTTATATTCCATGTTAGTAGTTTCTTTCAACATTTATAACATTTTAAGTAGAGTTGACTATTTCCTCCTGCAAAATTATAGCTCATGTATGTTCCTGCAACACCTACAATGATAATTATAGTGAATGCTTTGGGTTGATAGAATAGGTTTAAGTTGAGCTTAAAATTTTTAGCTTTAATTCCATTAAGTAGTTTTGTTTGTTTACTTTCTTGCAGCAATAGCGTAAGTCTCTTTCATGTATTTTTCCTTCCTGCAGCTTAGGTAATATGACTCTTTGAGAGACTTAGTGCACAAATCATGCTATCCAATTTAAAGTATACATCCCTGGGTTGAAAATTCAAATACACTTTATGGTAGGGAAAATAATCCTTAGTTGAATATACGATTCCTAGGAGAAGCTTTGGCATGATTATTATTACCTATTGTGGGAATGTTCACTAATCTCAAGCAAGATCAAATGTGCGAACCCCTATCTAGCAATGGTTCTCTTGTAGCCTTTACTTCTTCACCCATTAATTCATCTCTTCAAGAAGCAAAGCTGGCCAAAATTCCTACATTGAACAAAGAACCTAATTCTTTTCATGATAATAATGTCTACCCTCAAGGGCTACCTCTAAAAGAAACCCAAGCTAATTTACATCTTGCTGCAAGTCTCATCCATGCTTCAAAGATCTTAGACCCCAAACCTTCATGTGTTTCAATGCCTATTCTACCCATTCAAAAGGATCCCACATCATTCCTCCAAGAATCTTCCATGCATACCCAAACTCATACCTTGTCCTTAGAAGTGGATCCATGTCAAAAGGATAATCCAAAGTTTGAAAGAAAAAATATCAATAAAGATCAAGATCAAGATGTTATACAATCTTCTCCCATATTTGATGAAGGTCCCATATTCATAGAATCCCATGATGATCCCCTTGCACCCTTTCATTTCTTCCAAGATGATATCCTCCAAGCTCAAGAACAACGTATCCTTCCAAGCTCCATATTTTGTCCACTTCCCAAGCAAGATCAAGATATCTCTTCCACCATTTCCAATGAACATATTGAAAATCAAGAGAAAAATACCCTCTCTACATTATCCAAAGATCCTTGTGAAGATCAAAGTACCGCATACAATCCTTGTCATACTCCTCCATGTCTACCTCAAGCAACCATCATTCCTCAAAATCCCTTGCATGATAATAAATCCCCTCAAACCTCACTTGATACTATCAAAGTTTCTCCTATGAAAGTTATTCATGAGCCTATTGGTATAAAGATAAATCTTAAAGATGAGAACCTCGATAATGCATCTCATTCCAAAGATGTTGAAATCCCTTTCACACCTTATCTCCCTCCGTTTAAATGTATCCATATAACTTCCTCATCATCCAAATCTATTTTGGGTCACTATATCCCAAAGCATCAACCTTCACCATCCTTCAAATCCATTTTGGGTTCCTATGGCCCAAATCTAAAGTCTTCATCCCTTCCATCCATATTGGGTCCCTATATTCCTTCATCAACCATGCAAACCATCCCTGACTCTCCATTCACTTACCCTACCATGTATCAAGATCAAAGAAGGAACACATACTTGAAGAATGTTCAAACACCAATCCATATGAAACCTCCATATTATTCCTATTCATCCATAATTCCCAATTCTTTTGGAAGCAATTTGGATGTGAAACATAAAAATAAAAAATCCAAGAATCCACATGTGTATAAATTTCACCATGTCTCATCTAATCGACATGAAAATGAAAATAAAAAGGAAATATCAAAGAGATCACAAAGGTCCACCAAGAAAAAAGAAAAATCAAAGAAAATGTGGGTTCCTAAATCCCTCATTGAATAAATACATTCAAAAGCATCATAAAAGAAGGAAAAATCAACAGTTATGTGGATTCCCAAGTCACTTTTGAAAGAATTGCACACAAAACAAAAATCAAATTTGACATTCAAGCTTCCAAAGGCTTCCATTCTGTCTCCTTCTAAACATTTTCCACTTTCCAAGTCTACTTTGGGTTCTTATATCCCAAAATCCACTATCTTAGCTACATCCTTACTTCCTCCATTCATTGTTCTTCCATCATTCCACCACCCTTCAAAGTGTGTGTCAAATTTTATCTTGCCAACATTTACATCCACAACATACATGCTTCTTATCCTCATATCCATTATCCAACACTTACTTTCCATCTTTCCATCCCTCTTATCCAATCTATGACATAAAATATTAACCACCATCTACCTGTATCCTTCATATACATCCTTTATCATCACCTTATCAATATATTTGAGAATCCTATCCATAGTCATGGTTTATTATAGCATATATTTCAGGAAAGCATAGTCCAAAGATCCAGATGTTGGGGAAATATTGAAAAATACAAAAAAATGAAAAAAAGGAAATTGAAAAAAAGAGAAAAAGTGCCTTGGTAAAAACCTGGTAAACAGGTGCCTTGGGTGAAAAAGTAAAGAGAAATAAATCCATCCTATGGTGAAATCCACTTCTTGTGGCTCTTTAGACATGTACCATAATGAAAACTTGGCAAACAAGTGTCTTGCGTAATTCCTCCCTCTTGCACTCTACACTTGGGGGCAAGTTTCATCCATGTTATCTTCCATATCCTACCATTTAGCCTACTTGTATCCATATTAATTATTTCACCTTTGATCTTGATAAGGTTGAACATATCCATGAGAATCAGGTACCTTGACATCTATTATCTTTTCTATCAACTTATTCACTTATTGTATCCATGCTACCCTATCACAATCTTGCTTCATTATTCCTTGATAGTCTTTCCATAATCCCAAATGATCGCCTCATAGCCTCCATCACCCATTTATCCTTATTGTGCTATCCTATCAACATATCTTATCCATATTGGCCCCTTGGTCTTGATCAAAATGAAGGACGTAAAATGCAAAACAAGTTCTCAAAAGCATCTTGACATGTCCACTCTTTTGGACCACCCACTTTCATGACATCTGGTCATAATCCTATATGCTATCTAGCACTTCATCATTGGATTTCGTTGCTTATCAAAAGCACACATCATCCATCATTGTTATATCCATTTTCCTTATTTTGGGTAATCTTGAGGAGATGGTCCTATGGGTCACATTCACTACACACACATCATCCATCATTGCCTATCCATTTCTGATACATTAGCTTGTTCATCCATCCGTCATGTCCTATACCTTGCTAGACATTGGGGGAAAACCAATGTGATCTTTATTGAGAATTAGTAAAGCTCTAAAAATCTTAAAAGTGAAAAATTCCAAAATCTCAAAAAAATAAAAAAATCTTTAAAAATCTAAAAAAAAATAAAAAAGCTAAAAAATCAAAAAATATTAAAAAATTCAAAATCCAAAAAAAAAAACTTGCATAAAGTCTCTGGGATGCATCTTGCATAAACCAAGCTTTTGTCATATTTTGGAAGTTTTCCCAAGAACAACACATTTGTTTTCAACTGTGGGCATGAATCCTAGAGAAAAAGATTTCACCAAAGCAGGCACCAATTCACATGAATCAATGCATCAAACTAAAATAGATAGACACTTGAACCTTTGATTTACATCATTGTTTGATTCCTATCCGATATTGACTCAAACGTGATCCTTGACCTTCATTGACTTATTATTATCAAGATTAAAAATTTGCAAAACAATCAAAAGATAGAAATGGATGAAGTTCTATTTGGAATATGTATTACACCAATAGCACTAAAAGTTTGATGAGGTATTGGATTTTTCTTGAGTCATGTCTTTTTAGCGAATCCATGATGTTTTGACTAGATGAGTGATGATGAAAGCATGACATATTTTCTTGATTTCTATGTGACTATTTTAATATTGATTCTTTGAAGTATGTGACTTTATCTAAAGACATCACCATCAAAGAGTCATCAAGGACATTTTGCATATGGAAGGGATTCAATCTCAGTCTATTTATGCAAAAGGGTACCTTGGTCATTTAGATCCTCCATATCTTAATGTCAACATCCATTTGCAACATTGAATCTGATGAAAGTGATATTCATACTCCCATGGTCAAATCAGTGAGAGTTGTATCGACTTCATGGTTGAAATCTGAGAAAGGAGGTATTCAGATCATCATGGTTTGCAAATCTAATCAGTGAGGATTGTACCTTTTTAGGTCCCAAAAATCTCAATGATGAATATAAAAATCCATGCATTCTTTGCAAAAGTGACAGTTATCTGCATTCATATAGATTAGTCTTTCATTTTAGTTGTTATGGGATTTTCCTTAATGAAGGGGGTGAAAGTTAATCATGGTTATATCATAAAAGTCCTAATTAATTTCATTCAATGTTTGATTCATCAAAAGATCAATGCTACATCAAGGATATCATCACTATGCATCTGCTCACCTAGGGGCCACCTAACCATTTGATAATCTAGGGGAAACCTAACTTTTTCCATCACCCGTACCTATATCTACACCTGAATCATATCAAATGACCATATCTATAAGTCTCCCACCATAAATTTTCCATATGAAAGACTATTTTTCAATCAAATCATGAATCCATCAGCCAAATCATCCAATTGATCATTTAACGTCAATCATTTATCCTATCATCCATTTGGTCATCTTGAGCGCATCGATTTGTTTGTCTCTCTAGATCTTGAGAGAGAATTATCAATTTATCAAATCAATTCATCAACCTACCTATCCTATCAAATTGACATCAATACAACATCAACTAAGTGATTTTGACTGACATCAAGTGATATCAAAGCATCATCAAATTATCTAAAACATCAACAACATTTTCTCAATCATAGCTATTGTCATAAAATTTTCTCATGACCAAGACATTTTCAAATTGATTTTATTAGGAAACAAATCAAAATTTACCAAACTCAATCATCCAAATAATTTTGATTTATCTCATGAGGGGGCATCATATCTGCATTATATTGGCATCAAAGATTCATATCAAGTTTTCATTTCAGATTAGGGGCAATGTCCTATCAATCCAATCTACATCATCCACATCTGGGTACTGAATTTTCAATCATTATCAGTAGGGCATTTCAAAATCAACAGTTCACATTAGGTTCTTCATCCAATATTAGTCAATCAGATCAGGATATCGATTTTCTTTGAATCAATGCGCTTTGCACATTAATTCAAAGAGAGGCATTTGTAGACACCTAAATTTGGTCAGGTGTACTAATCAAATCAAATATGAGTTAATCAAATCAAATGAGAATAAATCAAATCAAAATCAAAGGATCAATTAATAAAGACACCAATTAATTAAATCTAAGCTTAAAAGGGATTAATCAAAACTATGTAATTGATTTAATCAATTACTTATATAGTTTAAATAAAAAATCAAATTCAACCCATTTCCTTAGATGGATAATTTAACTAATTAATTGAATTAGTTAAATCCTATTTTCTTTCAACAAAGGAGACAAGAATTTGAAGAGCCAATGAGAATCAAGAATTGAAAGCACATGGATCACTCTAAACTTTTCAATCTTGATCACTCATTTAACCCTTCAACATCCTCACCACTCAATTTGTCTCTTTGCCCCAATCTTTGAGACCAACATTTAAATGGTCTCTCCATTTGAAACCATTTTAAAGCCTTCAACTCAACCAAGCTTGAATCATGATCAGCTTAACTCTACCACCTACCCTTGGAAAATCCTATAAATACCAAACATTTTGAGAGAATTAAGGATCCTAGACATTCATGAGAAATTGCATCTACACTATAGAGAAATCACTTTGAGATCATAAGCATTTTGAGCATAATAGTGCATTGTGAGAGTAAATTTGAATGAATTGTATGACAATTTAAGGAATTTGTGAGCTAGATTAGGCATATCAATCATCATTTCTCTTTCTAGGACTGTCACTAATGGAGATTAAGGCTGAGAGCTTCATTAGAATTCTTAGTTAGAGAACCATGGAATTCTTCTTGTTTATTTGTCAATTCTTTGCTTAAATTTAGATTATCTTTCCATAGAATCGATAGAATTCAAACTAATTTCATGAAGGTATAGTTTATATATACACACCAGGTACAGGTCAAGGTTGACTTGTACCCAAGTTTACCTATACCATCCAAGTTGACTTGTACCCTCCAATTTGACATGTTCCTAGGACCTTCATATTTCCACACTCTGTAGTTTCCAGCTGCTTGATTCCAGATCCAACTTCATTCTAGTTTTTGACACAGTTTGACAGTCGGTTTGCAGATCTAAACTTGCATCCTCTTCTAGTCTTCAAGGTGAGTATATTTCCCTCTTTTAATTTTATAGTACTTAATTTCATATATTAGATTCCTCTCTTGCGTATCATTTACGACTCCTCTTAGGGAAAGGAAGACCAATCCAAGACCCTACATTGTGAAGATCATGAATTGGCACCTTACCTTGGTCTAATCGGGTTTTCTTTGTTTCAAGGTCTTGGATCTTCCTGCATGTACCTAAAATTTGGTGAGTGATCTATCTTAGCATTTATAACCATTTTATATGTTACACTTCTCTTTATCAATCAATATATGGAGTGGAAACTACTTTATTGCATCTCATGGTGTTTTTGCATATGGCATTCTAAGAACCTCAAATATTCTTCCAACTTACAAAGCATTTTTAAATTATTTTATTCATATTTCATGAAATTTTCTTATAAAAGTTTAACAAAATGCCTTAAATATGTTGAAAATAATGAGCCTAAAGATGGAATTTACATAAATAAAATTAATCCTTCTCCTAAGGCATCTATTAATCAAGAAGATAGAGATCATGTCCTAATAATCCCACATTTGTGAGACCTAGATCCTCTCCTTTTAAACCCATATTAATGAATGAACTTAAGGAAGATAGTTTATGCACTTCTTTAGATGATTTAAAACATTCCTCTTTTTATCAAAATAGTTTTCATAATCCTGATGTTAAGCATTTTATTGATGATTTATCTCCACAAATAACATTGAGTAGACATGAAGATCTTGATAATCCTTCTTCTTCCCCACGTAGAGAAGATGAGAATAGTGATAGGAACCTTAATATCCCTAAATAGAATCATTACCTTCCTATTCCTCCTTATAACACACATTTTCATAAACTTCAAGATGGATTTAATTCTATCTCTACATTGATTTAATCTAATTACAATGTGGGTTATTGTAATACTACTCAACAAGGTTATTATAGACAAGGTCTTGGTATTAATGAAAAAGGTATTAAAGCCCCTATAGATACTCTTACACAAGTCACTAGATGTAGTCTAGGATTTATATGTGAGGCCAACAACTTGCGTTCTTCTAATCCTATTGATTCTTCTTCATCACAACAAAACCTCATCTAGAAATTCTTTTACCAACACCTTCGGTTGTTACACCTCCTTTTGACAACCGTTTGGCTTTGGATAAGAGAATATTTTGGAGTCTTAAAAATTATACTAACATCCATTTTCCTTTTTAACAATTTCCTAATAATTGTGATTTCTATTTCCTTTTTCATAAAAGTCATAAACATTCTCTTGCTGATTGTATTGAGTTTAGACATTTTTTTCAAGATTCAGTAGATAGATCTCTTATTTTCTTAACAAAGGATCCTTTATCTATTTTTGGAAACTGTCTTATCTATGATGTCCTCCCATGCATGGACTTGATCGTTGAGGATCTTTCTCTCTAGGAAATTGCTATCCTTGTTTACAACCTCTTCTTTTCTTTGAAGTATATATCCATTGTAATTGATTTTTTTGACTAAGAATGCATAATGTGGAATCCTTTATCCTTATGTTTTAAATTATTTATCCTTTTGTAAGACCCATTTTTTATTTGCGAACTTGCATATTTTATAGTGGTAAATTCTTTCTAGCATGAAATCCTTCATTTTACGCAAGGACTTTTAATCTTTGTTAACAATATTTTCATGCTTCAAAGAGAATGTATATTATAAATGATATTTCAATTAGAGAGTATATGGTATTCCTCTTTATTTTTCAAAAGGATCCATAATCTCTTTCTTATTTGAATCAATTCTAGCATGATTTCCTTCCTTGCATGGACTTTTTTTGTTCTAATATATGTCTCCTTTCTTTGATTTCAATCTCTTCCTTATTTGGAAGTGTCTATCTATTAAAATTGATCATTAATACATAATATGTTTTATTTTATCTTTCCTCTATGATTGTGGAGAAATACCTTTTCCTTTATCTTTTTTTCTTTTCTCTAAGGATCCACTTTCCTTGGTTAAGTTCTACTTGTTTATCATGTGACATTCTTTTCTTATACACAAATTTTTGATCCGGGATTCTCTCTTATGAAAGAGGTGTGTATGCTTGATCACAACCTCTTCCTTATTTGTAAAATCATATTCATTCTACAAAAATACCCTTACTTGAGGGCTTAAAGTGTGTCATCCTTCACCAAGAATATTTTTTTTCACCTATCAATATGGGGGCTCAAAGGGCACATTCTTGTTCTCCTCTCCCTCTTTGTTTCAAAGGTTTTATCTTCGTTCAGGAACTCCTCTTGAAGGTATATGTCTCATATCCAATATGTCTTCCTTTAAAGGGTCTCTTCCCTCTTGTTTATGTTCTTTCACAATTATGTATTCCTTGGCTAACAAGAGTCTCTCATCTTTGCTAAGGTCACGGTATATAATATTGTTTTAAGGACATCTCCTTGTTATTGGAATTAGGTATCCTTTGATGAGCTACAATTGATTGTATGTTTGAAGTCATTTTGTTGATGATCAACCGAGTTACATATGTGATGATAGACATTAATCAGTTAATGTATTGTCATTGATGTCAACATATTTGATTATCATTATGGTGACACACATCTATTATGAGATAAATATATGGAACAAACAAAGTTTATGTGGTCGATAATTGAAGAGTTCTGTATACACTGAGTAATAGTGAACACTGAGTAAATATAGTGTATACCAAGCACAGTGATAATCAATCTAGGGATCACCAACACATCATGGTATTGAACGAGTAATTAAATCAAACCGAGGCCGACTAAAATGATGAGCTGGAAAATTGATGATTCCAAGTTAAATGATAAGATTTGTTATGAAGATCAAATGACTATGAAAATTCAAGGATGATCAGATGAAGAAGATTGAAACATGTTTTTGACACAACTGCCGAGGAAGGTTTAAGCGACAAAATAAATGATGGAGATTAAGCGACAAAATATAAAGGATGGAAATTAAATGAGCTATTATGTCTATATAAGAGACAAGAGATTCATTATGAATGATATTGATGCACATACATGAAAAATTCATGCATGACTGATCAGACTAGTTGAAGACAGAACCAAGTATTTCTGCAGACAACACCGAGTGACAGATGAAAGAACATTTACCGAGCATAACAAAGTATAAAGAATCAGAGGAACTAAAGTGAAAAAATTGATCAGAGGTATTATGTACTTAGCATATATCTGAAAATCTGAAAACAAAGTTGTATTTGAATAAGAACATTACTATATCAGTTTAACCATTGTTACAAATTAATCTCTTAACTGAGTAGTACGTGAAAGTCTTTATTATGACATTTTAATGAATGTTGAGTGTTTTCTTGTTGACCCCATACTGAATGCATGGTCAAGAGAGAACTGTTAGTGAAAAATATTCTAACCAAGTCACATTTAATAGTTTGCATTGTAACCTTTAACAGGGTCGGCTCTTAATCGAGCTCACTTCAGAAGAGTGAAATATTTTGGGTTACCAATCCCAGGTGGTTTTTCCCTTAGCAGGGTTTCCACGTTAAAAATATTTTTTTTAATGTGTATGATTGTTGTGGATTGATATTTTTATTTACACATTACTTTATCAATATTTATCGGTAATCATAGTATCAATTTACTACTACTCAATAGATGAGTAGTTGAGTAGATGACTAGACAACTTGGTAACTAAAGTTTGAGATCACAGTTTACATTTCACCGAGTTGATTTTAATGTTTTAAATTATTTTTATATACATCTGGGAAAATTTGGGACTGTAGGATAACTAGAGCTAACTGATTCACCCCCTCTTAGTTATCTAACAATTGGTATCAGAGCATAGAGTTATTATAATGAAAGTTTAAAAGGACTTAAGCTAAAGATCACAAGATGTATAAGAGAGACGCACCAAAAATGAACAAGGATAACTTCTCAACATGAAAGAGTAGAATGAGACTATACCTATCAAGGATTGGAGATGACATAACACTATACCTAGATACTAAATTCATCCTACCTACTGGACCTTTAACTATTGCTCAGATGAGAGAGAAACATGAATACAATACTATGATGGTAGAAATTGATTCTTCACTAACTGATGCTAAATTTGAGGATATTAAGACATGTACATCAACCAAGCAAATGTGAGACAAGATTACACTAGTTTGTGGAGGAGATGCAAATGTGCAAAGAGCTAAAGATGAAAGTCTCCGAGGAAAATTTGATGACATGAGAATGAAAGGAGAAAACATAACATAGTACAGTAACTGAATCAAGGAGGTTGTGAATGCTATCCGTGGAGCAGGTGGAACTATTGATGAAGACACTATTGTGAGTAATATTCTTATAACCTTATTGCCTATTTGTTCTATAAGAGTCTCTGCAATACATGAAATGAGAGCAGCACCTGGAAAAAATATTAATGTTGATAGCCTTGTCAGTAGACTGATTTCTTTTGAGCTGAACAATTTTGACAACAATGTTGTTCTTGCTATTGAGTTTGTATTTTTGTCCTCTCTGAAAATTAGTAATTCTGGTAATAAACACATGATAAGAAATGACAGTGACAGTGAGAGTGATGATAAAGAACTTGATGAACTTGAAACATTAATGGCTAGAAGATTACACAAAGGAAAAGGAAGGTATAAAGGTAAACTACCTTTGATATGTTTTAATTGTAAAGAGTTTGGACACTTTGTTGCCAGAAGCCCAAACATAAAAAGTGATGAAAGAAATGAAAGATCTAATGATAGAAAAGATTATCGAGAATATAGAAGAAACTAATAGTATGATAGAAGGAGTAACTAATATTACAAAGAAAAAGACAAAAAGGCATGTTACAATGCTGAAGATAAAGAAAATGACATTGACACTGACACCGATGAAGACATTGAGACAATATTTGTAGCTTTGAAAGAAGATTCAGAAGAAGATGGAAGGTATGTTGAAACAAAACTTATTTCTAAAGTTAGAAAGCATGAAATTTGGGTTATTGATAGTGGCTGCACACATCACATGACTCGAGATAAAGAAAAAATTGAATTTCTTGAGCATTATAATGGTGGATCTGTTAGAATGGTAAATGATACACCTTGTCAAGTAAAAGGAAAAGGTACTATATTGATGAACAATGAGATCAAATGTGAGAATTCATATTGGGTGAAATGACTTAATTATAATATGTTGAGTGTTTCACAATTGAATAACACAGGTCACTGAGTTGTATTTGAAAATAGAAAAGCTATAATTTATGATGGAACATGGAAGTTGATTGGCACTGGAGAACAATCAAAAGGTAATCTATTCTATCTTGACACTGCTGAAACTATATAGATAAGAATGAAGACATATGAAATTGGCATAAGAGGCTATGTCATGTAAATTTTGACAACATGGTTAAGATTAGTAAGAAAAGGAAAATAAGAGGCTTACTGAGCTTATCTAAACCAGACCATGTTATGTGCAAGAATTGTCAAATGGAAAAAATGTCAAAATCTAGTTTTAAGAGAAAGAATTTCTCTTCTAATCATATTTTTGAGCTAGTTCATACAGACCTATGTGGACCAATGAGAACACAGATTTATTATGGTGGTAGATAATTTATTTTATTTGTTGATGACTACTCTAGAATGATGACTGTTATGTTCTTAAAAGAAAAATCTGAAGCATTTTAGATGTTCAAATGGTACAAAGCTAAAGTAGAAAAATAAAATGGTAAAGAACTAAAATTCTTGAGATTTGACAGAGGCGGTGAATTTATTTCTGATGAGTTCACTAACTTTTTTAATGAGTATGGAATTAAGAGACAGGTTTCTGCACCGAGAACACCACAATAGAATGGATTGCTGAAAGAAGAAATAGATCGATTGTGGATTGTGCTAGAACACTGATGATTGAAAAGAATGTTGCACAAGTATATTGGAGGGAAGTTGTTAGTACTACTATATACACATTAAACTGAGTGCAATTAAAGAAAGATACAAACAAGACACCTTATGAATAATGGTATGGTTATACACCTAATGTGAATTACTCTAGAATATTTGGAAGTCAATGCTATATTCTGAAAGATGATAGAAATGGAAAATTTGACTCAAAAGGTGATGAATGAATATTTCTAGGATATTCGACTAATAGAAAAGATTATAAATGTTTGAAGAAGTCTTATAGCAAGATCATTGAAAGTGCAAATGTAAAATTGGATGAATATGCCGAGAAAAATGAAGAGGAAAGCAAAAGATAACTAAAAGACTATAATAGATTTGTTTACATTGAAGAACCCGACACTTTTCCCAGGAAAATACTTAACGTTACCAAGCACTACGGTGATGTTACTGAGCATCAAGATGGACCAACCGAGAATTAGGAATATTTTGCAATTGAAGATCATGATGAAATACCTACTAGAGATCACAATGAAGAACAAAGAATTGAACTTGTACTTGCCAAATATGTAAGAATACATTATCCACAGAATTAGATTATTGGAGATAAAAGAGCTGGCATGATGAAACTAAGTAAGTTGAAAAATAACACATGTTTGATTTGTGAATTTGAACCTAAAATTTTTAGAGATGCACTTGAAAAATGAAGAATGGATTAATGCAATGAATGAAGAAATTGAATAGATACAGAAAAAAAAAATATGCACATTAGTACCGAGACCGAGTGATAAGAATGTAATTGGCACCAAATGGATATTCAAAAACAAATTAAATGAGAATGGAGATGTAACCATAAATAAAGAAAGACTAGTAAGCAAAGGGTATGCACAAGAAGAAGGTATTGACTATGGAGAAAATTTTGCACCCGTTGCTAGACTTGAAGGAGTTAGAATATTACTTTCCTATGCTGCATACAAAAGATTCAAAGTATATCAGATGGATGTTAAATCTGCATTTCTGAATGGAATACTAGAAGAAAATGTATACATTGAACAACTTGAATGTTTTTTTGATCCTAATTAGGAAAGCATGGTATGTAAATTACACAAAGTATTATATGGACTGAAACAAGCACCGAGAGCCTGATATGAAAGACTACACTCCTATCTTATCAGTATTGGATTTATAAGAACAATTGATAACAACAATTTGTATTTGAAAGGAGGAAATAATGATAAGAACCTTATTGCTGAATTTTTTTTGATGATATTATATTTGGAGGAAATGATAACTTATGCAAATCATTCACTGATGAATGAGGAAAGAATTTGAAATGTCAATTGTTGGAGAGATCAATTTTTTTCTTGGATTGCAAATTTTACAACAGGCTGAAGGCATCTACATTAATCAATCAAAATACATCAAGGAAGTATTGAAGACATTCAAAATGGAAGAATCAAAACAATCAGAACACCTATGGTTACATGATGCAAATTGACCAAAGAAGATCAAACAACTGAGGTAAATCAGACATTGTACAGATCTATGATTGGAAAGTTGATGTATGTTGTACAAACAAGACCAGATATTGCAGATACAGTTAGAATTGTAGCAAGATTTTATGCTAATTCTAAGGAATCACATATGACTGCTATAAAAAGAATTTTTAGATACTTGAAGAACACTGAAGATTATGGATTGTGGTACAAAAGAGAAGGCAAATTTGAACTAAAAGTTTACACAAATGCTGAATGGGTTGGGAACATTGATGATAGAAAAAACACTAATGGTGGAGCATTCTTTGTGGGAGAAATATTAGTTACTTGGATAAGTAAAAAGCAAGGATGAATATCTTAGTCAACTGCAAAATCAAAATATGTTGCTGCTGCTGCAAACTGTTCGAACATTGCATGGATAAAACAACTTTTGAAAGGTATGAATGAAGATATCACTGACCCAAAGATAATTTATTGTGATAACACAAGTGCAATAAATATTTTAAAGAATCTGGTGATGCATGCAAAAACAAAGCACATATCTATAAAATATCACTACTTGAGGGAACAAGTACAAGAGAAACAAGTGACACTATAATATGTACAATCAAAAGAACAACTTACTAACATATTCACTAAACCTTTACCAAAGGATACATTTGAGTACTTGAGGAGTAGACTAGGGGTTCGTCCCTTTTCTATCGATCACTAAGTTGACTAGGAGGTTGCATCAACCTGCATGTAATAAGAATATTAATCATGTTGATGCAAAGCTGAATTGGAATGAAAAATGCATATCAGTACACTGTAAGGTACTTATACTACTGCACAAAAAACCAAAGATATATATTTTTTGGCTAATAAAGAGTTGTACATTTCTTTTTGGCTTTTCTGTCAAAGGGAGAGAATGATCAATGAAATATCTATCCATTTAAGGGAGAGAAGGAGAAAAGAGAAAGGGAGAGAAATGGAATATCTATCTATATAAAGAGATAAGATTCCATAACAGAAAAGTCAAATCTGTAGAAAGAGTCTGCATGGTGAGTTTTTAATGCTGAAACATATTCTATATACAAGCTAGGGAGAGCTACAACATTTTGCATATAGTTGTAGGATAGAAGTTTGGTATTCTATGGCATTTTTACATTGCATTTTTCATATTGTGTTTCCATCAATGCCAAAGGGAGAGATTGATGAACTACAACTGATTGTATGTTTGAAGTCATTTTGTTGATGATCGACCGAGTTACAGATGTGATGATAGACATTAATTAGTTAATGTATTTTCATTGATGTCAACTTATTTGATTATCATTATGGTGACAAACATCTATTATGAGTTAAAGTTTTGGAACAAACAAATTTTATGTGGTCGGTAATTGAAGAGTTTTGTATACACCAAGTAATAGTGAACACCAAGTAAATATAGTGTATACCGAGAACAATGATAACTAAGCTAGGGATCACTGACACATCATGGTATTGACCAAGTAATTAAATCAAACAGAGGCTGACTAAAATGATGAGCTGACAAATTGATGATTCCAAGGTAAATGATAAGATTTGTTATGAAGATCAAACAACTATAAAAATTCAAGGATGATTGGATGAAGAAGATTGAAATGTGTTTTTGACACAACTACCGAGGAAGGTTTAAGCAGAAAAACCAATGATGGAGATTAAGTGAAAAAATCTAAAGGATATAAGTTAAATGAGATATGATGTCTATATAAGAGACAAGAGATTCATTATGAATGATACTGATGTGTATACATGCAAATTAACTTCATGCATGACTGATCAAACTGGTTGAAGACAGAACTGATTATTTATGTAGACAACACCGAGTGACAGAGGAAAGAACATTTACCAAACAGAACAAAGTATAAAGAATTAGAGGAACTAAAGTGAAAAAATTGATCAGAGGTACTATGTACTTAGCATAGATCTAAAAATCTGCAAACAAAGTTATATTTGAATTAGATCATTACTATATCAGTTTAACCATTGTTACAGATAAATCTCTTAACCGAGTAGGACGTGAAAGTCTTTATTATGACATTCTAATGAATGTTGAGTGTTTTCTTGTTGACCCCATAGTGAATGCATGGTCAAGAGATAACTATTAGTGATAAATCCTCTAACCAGGTCACATTTAATAGTGTACATTGTAACCTTAGTTGGCTCTTAATTGAGCTTACTTCAGAAGAGTGAAATATTTTGGGTTACCGGTCCCAGGTGGGTTTTCCCTTAGCAAGGTTTCCACGTTAAAAATATTTGTGTTAATGTGTATGATTGTTGTGGATTGATATTTTTCTTTACACATTGATTTATTAGTATTGATCGGTAATCACAGTATCAATTTATTGCTACTTGGTAGATGAGTAGGTGAGTAGATGACTAGACAAATTGGTAAAGTTTGAGATCACAATTTACATTTCACCGAGTTGATTTAAATGTTTGAAATTGTTGTTATATACATCTAGGAAAATTTGAGATAGTAGGATAACTAGAGCTAATTGATTCACCCCCCTCTTAGTTATCTAACATCCTTGTTATATTTTCCTTATGATGACACCATAGTTCTATGTCATATCATAAGGAGGGGGCATGTATGTGCCCTCCTTTTACATTATGTATCCTCATAGATCTCTAAGGAGACTATACTTTCCTTAGGACCGACCACTCTCATATATCTCTAAGTAGACTATGATTTCCTTAGGATTGATCACTCTCAAAGATCCTTAAGGAGACTATTCTTTCCTTAGGAATAATATCTCTCATAGATCTCTACGGAGGCTATGATTTCCTTAGGACTAATCACTCTCTAGGTCCTTAAGGAGACTATGCTTTCCTTAGGAATGATCACTCTTATAGATCCCTAAGGAGACTATGCTTTCCTTAGGATTGATTTCTATCCTAGATCCTTAAGGATACTATTCTTTCCTTAGGATTTATTTCTCTCATGGAATCCTACGGAGACTATGTTTTTTGTAGGAATGGTCCCTTTTTATGAATTTCCTAAGGAGATAATACTTTCCTTAGGTTAAAATTCCTTATGCGCAGATCATTTTTCAAGATAGAGTTTATTAGCATAACACAACTTTCTAGACCATCAATTCCACCATCACATCAAAATTTCTTCTAGGATGAGTGGAACTACCATAATATAGATTTCTATCCTTTCTAATCTTTCCTCTTCTCTCCCATGGACCACCTAGCATAAAACAACTTGCTAGACTATTGGATTCATGTATCTCTCTTTATCCATGCTCTCATAGAATTTATAGTGGGTTAGATCATGGTGTGTTGTCTTTTCCTTGGCATATTCTCTTTCCCTTCCATGTGACCATTTTTTATTTTTCAATAGCTTTCCAAATGTGATGCTAGTGGTTGTGATATTTTTTTGATTGAGGTCTCTTCAACTAGTTGGTTTGGATTTTTTTTTTTAGTACTAACCCCTTTTTGGTGTCTTTTTTGTTTGTTGTCTTTTATATTTTGTCTTTTTGTTTTTGTTTGTGTGCCCCTGTACGTGGTTGTCTAAGTTAAGATCATTTGTTTGGTGGCTTGCATTCTTAAACTTGGCGATGTTTTATCTCTTCACAATTTTTCCAATGATCATTCCTTTTTCTTTCTCTCTTTCTCTCATTTCCTTTACTATGAGCATAAGGTAACTTATACTCCCGCTAAAGTGGGGGATAAATATACCATCCTAAATTTTAAGCACTTATAACTAGATTCTTAATTAGGTCCCATTTTAGCATGTGTGGGCTCCTGCATTGATTTTCGGTTTATACCACCTACATTTGGGCTTTCTCTTTGCCTTCCCGACTCTCAAATCAAATTTCACATCCTTTTGGTGGGAAGAGATCACCCATACTGACCTCTTGTTAGAGTAATAGTCTATCGGGTTACTAAATTAAATCATTATGATCTAATTAGTAACTTTCCTATTCACTCTAGTTTGCTTCAGCTAACCTTAGGGTTTCCCTTTTAGGGTTTCGTGTTTCCTTTTATAAGGATTCACTTTTTTATTTTTCACAACACAGAGATTGTATTTTGTAATTCATTAGTGTTAATAGAAGCTTTTTTCTGTCACAATGGATTTCCAGTCTCTACCTTTTTAGCCTCCTTAGTTTCTTTCTTCTGTCTTCTGTTTCTTGATTCTTCTTGTGACAGGTTTGCATGCAAGTGATCTTGGGTGAAGTTGAATTTATCAACTTCTACATGGTATCAGAGCTCTCCTGCTGTTCACCGTTTGAGTTTTGTTGAAGCATAGAGGGTTTCAGAGGTTTTGCAGAAGGTTTTGTGTGGATTTAAGGGGGACCTTTGTTTCTGGTCACTTTGGGCCCAAAAGGACATTACCATTGCGTCTAGAAGGCCCAAAAACCTCAGAATCCATATAAAGTTTGTCCATTTTGGACACCGGGGCATTTGGCAAATTTTTTTGGCCTCCCAAGGGCCGTACGGGCACGCAAAACGAGGCAAAAAAATAATAAAAAAAATTGGTTTTTTGCGTTGAATTTAATGCGTGCAGTGTTTTAAATTGGCGCCACCACCGGGCCGCCACCGCGCCATCGGCGCTCGGCCCCAGCGGCAGCGCCTCCCTCAAACCTGCGGCCACCGTCTGCTTCCGCCGCCCTCCGCGGCCCCTCTGGCGCCACCGCCCAGCCCTGCCTCCTCTGCGCTGTGCCGCTCTGCAGCGTCCCCCACCACCGTAGCTTCCCCATTGGCCTCCGCCCACCTCCCGGGCTTGGTTCCTGCGCCGCCCACAGTGCGCCGCCCCGCCAGCGCTCGCATCCGCCAGTGCTGCCCGACGACCGTTTTTAAAACCCCCGCGGGCTTATATATGTTGCGGCCGGTCATATTGATGACCAGGTGCTCCGGGTTTAGCCCCCTGCATGCCATGCACCCAGGGGCCGGAGCTTTTTCAGCCCTAGGGGCTTAAAATTTTTCTCTTAGGCCTTTTTTGACCCTCCCTGGCTATTTTTGCGATATCTTGAGCATACGGGGGTATTTTTCTGACTTCCATATATCGTCAGAAAGATCTTTGCAAGAAATTTCCGATGATGGAGGTTAGGGTTTTGGGTTCTTCCGTTTTGATAGTTTTTTTTTCTGTTGAAGTCTGATGTCTTTCTTTGCCTTCCGGGAGTCATATCTGGCTCATTCGGACTCCATTTTTGGCAAACAAGATATCGTCGAAAAGCTAGTTTAGTGTTCTATTCAGTTGCAGAGGTATTTTTTCTAGATTCTACTTTAGGTTTTCTCTCCTCTGAGTTTGGCAGTTTATGCACTCTGGTGGCTTGCTTGGTTCTACAGGTCCTGGGATGTCTTCTTCTGATTTCATAGCTCACTCTTCTTTCTGACTTCTGAGCTTGTATGCTCCTTCTGATGCATTCTTTGTACTATAAACACACTAAGATAAAGTGCCTACTTCTGTATATCTTGGATCTTGTACACCTTGTATGGTTTTAGTACTCGCACTCTGTTATAAAGTGCCATGGGGAGTTATGATGTTTATGCCACTTTAGGCGCATCCACCTTTGTCAAGTGAGCGTACCTTCCATGACATTAGCCCATGCTGTGTGTCGGTGACACCACCCTTTATCTTGTGTGTGTCCTTCTGTTTCACTGTTGGTGTTCCTGGTTCTCCTTCTGCAGATGTTTTTTGGCATTGCATTTCAGTGTTCCTGTCACCTCTCCCAGTTCAACATTATGGGGGGGGTTCACCTGTTGGTTCTATTGCTTCCTAGTTCGATTGATCAGCTCTTCAGACATTTGTCTTCTCTACCTGGTCATGCACTTCAGTGGG